>PVHX01013751.1:0-36699 GCA_004024805.1 Geosciurus inauris
CAGCCTCAGCAACGGCGAGGTGCTAAGCAACTCAGTGAGATCCTGTCTCTACATAAAACTCAAAATAGGGCTGGGGATGTGGCTCAGTGGTCGAGTACCTCTGAGTTCAATCCCCAGTACCAAAAAAAAAAAAAGAAGATATTACAAATGCACACTATTTTTCAATTCTATTGGATGGGTAGAAACTAAAGGAAATCTCCCAGGAAATAACAGCAAACAGACACATTTTGTTGAAAAAGTGAGACATGAAGAAATGAATCAGCAGATTAAATAATCCCACTGGCAGGGCTGTCACTGCTAAGCAGCAACTGCAGAGTGCTCACCTCAGCTCACTTAATGCTCACAATAATCTTACTCTCATTTTACAGATGAAAGATTTAAGCTCAGGGAAGTTAAATGATGAGCATCCAAGAAGGAGAAAAAGGAGGAAATACACAGATGGAAGGAAACTGTCCCAGGTGTAGATAACTTTCCAGAGCTAAAATAAAGACACCAAAATGTCACAAACACACTGAACAACAGTAACAAAAATCCCAGAAACATGTCACACGAAACATCCTAAATGCTTCTGGAATGAAAAACAGGACACAGTAGCAGCACCCAGAGCCACAGCCTCAGACTCTTCAGAAGGAATGAAGGCCACTTTCAGAGTTCTAAACCATCTAATTCTAGTAATTCTCAGCCACAATGTGACATCCAACCACCATCACTCTGCTGTGAGACGAGAATTCAAAGAGGTCCCTGCCCACACAGCTTTCCTAGCGAACTTCTTAAGTAATCAGCCTCTTGGGACAGCACTTGAGAAACTGCTCTAGTAAAAGGAGAAAATAACCAAAACAAAGAGGAATAAATTAAATCTCCCCAGGAGCACAGTGAAGAAAAGGGCCAGCAGGAAAGCCAGAGAGGAGTCGATCTGATCAGAGGGGGAAGGCAGAGGGAAGAGGAGTCGACCTGATCAGAGGGCGAAGGCAAAGGGAAGCGGGATGGAATACCCAGAGGTAAAGAAAAAGACCAAAACAACACTCCACAGGACAAGGGACAGGGTTGGGACAGGGTTGAGACAGGAGAAAACGAAAGATGTGCTAACGACACAAAACAAAAAGCATCAGCCAATAGTTACTCAAAAAGTCACAGCCCAGGGCTGGGATTGTGGCTCAGTGGTAGAGCGCTTGCCGTGCAAGCATGAGGCACTGGGTTCAATCCTCAGCACCACATAAAAAGAAATAAAATAAAGATATTGTGTCCATCTGCAACTGAAAAAATATTAAAAAAAAAAAAAAAAAAAAGTCACAGCCCAAACATAAAGCTTGAATTGGGGCCAGATTTTGACCCAAAATGATTGAAAACAGCTGATTCTGACCTTGAAATGACCTTGAGTGCTTTAGAGTTAGGGATCAGGGACATGGAGAGGAGGAAAGAAACCCTGGCATCCGACCCAGTCAGCCAGGTCAGTGTTGCTTACATCTTTCAGAGGTTCTCTCCTATCAGGGAATGAAGATCTGGGTTTCAGTTCAACAAACTTAGCCATGTCAAGAGCCATCCTCAACAGAGGGGTGAAGGCAGCTCAAGGAAAGACAAAGGCCCTTATCAGGTCCTTTTCATTCATGCATTCATTCAATAAGAACTTGGTAAGGGACTACAGTGTACTTGCAGGCAACAAACAAAACAGACAGAACTCTTACTTGCAGGTGGGAGAGGAGATAAATATGTCAAGATGGTGTTAAGGAGAAAAATGAAACATGCTAAGCAGCACGAGGCTGTGCAGGTGTGCGGGGCAAAGAAACTGCAATTCAGACCAGCAGCCAGAGGATGCCCCAAAAGGACCACAGGTTCCATCTGTGCAAGAGCCAAAGATAAGCACACCCAGGCTTGCCCCATCATGCAAAGTCACCAAGAAGCTGCTGAGGGCCTAGCTCAGTGGAAAAGCACACCTCGAGCATGTGCAAGGCCCTGGGTTCCACTTCCAGCATGAAAAACAAAAAAAGCCACAAACAAATAAAAAGCAAATCATTTAACTATAAACAATGTACAGAAGATGGTGGAGAAAGGGGCATTTTGGGATAAGTTCCAATCTTTCATGTTGGTAAATCAATAAACATCATTTACATCTGAAAAACAGATTAACCAATAAATAGTTAGCAAATCAGCTGGTGTTAAGAACACACTCTGGAAAAGGTTAGAAAGATAGCCAATGGAGTGGTAGGACTGGGGAGGAGATGGGAATCTACCACTCTCTACCTCAACCATTTCTGCTTTGCTCAATTGTTATAATGAATGCGTATTTGATATGAAAGATACTTTTTAAGTATATGAAACATCATTCCAGAGGACAGAATCCCCTAAGAAGTTCACCCCCTCTCTAAGAGTTGATCTACTTTTCAGTGAAAACTGGAAAAATTTAATACGACACAGTTCCCTTCAATGCAACAAAGAGTGAACTGGATTTTGAGTCTTTGATAGACTTGATGACCTACGCAGTTCTCTGGGATACATTTGAAGTGGCTGCCCTGTATGAGACACTCAAAACAGGAGGCAACAAACAGGTCTCAGCCACTAATGGAAAGGTGGCCACAAACTGATACTGCAGGGGAAAGAGCATCACCCACCACTCCATCTTTCAGGGACTTAGAACTCAGAGACTGTACCCTCAAGCAGGTGCCTGGCCTGTTCTGCTGCGTACTTTGCCACATCTTCCTCATGGATCCTGAGAGGCCCCAGGTTGCAGGTCTGTCACCAGGAACACAGGTGTGACACCAGGCATGATGAATAAAAGCATGATGAATGTAAATTGGTACTACATGACATCTAGGAGCTGCTCGGGTACACATGGTGGGAAGTGAAGAGAAAACAACTTCCAAGCAGATGGGAACCATCATCCTGGGTCCGTCCTCATGCCCCACGCACAGGAAGAAGGGGAGAGGACAGGCAAGGGAGCTGGGGAAGGAGAATGCAATGGAAGCTGCCAAAGGGAGAGGGAGGCAACTTCGGCTTCCGCTCTGCCAGCATCATAGGTGACACCTGGACAAATGACTGTGGCCATGCCAGTAATTAAACCAGAGGTGGCTGGTTGCAGCCCACAGGCTGTTTGCTAACTAACCTCCTCCCACCCCCTTTAAAGCATGAACAGCTGACCTGGCCCTCTAAGCCTATGTCCCCATCTGTAAAAGAGCAATGTGGTGAGAACGAGCCCTGATCCTGCCTATGCAGAGCCCAGCAGGAAATGCTAGCCAGTGGCTTGTGTTCTTTTTATTAACAAGTGCTTTACAAGTGCCTGCTGTTGTCAGGAACCATACCTGCCACCCTCTAAGAGGCTTAGGAAGAAAGGAAAAGAGAAGGCGAAGACAAAGCAGAAATGAGGAGAGAAAGCAGTGGCTGAACACTGAAGGAGGAAACTATAAGAAAAAGAAATGGCTGCCCTTAGCGCTGTCAAGTGCACGTCCTTTCAAAGTGCAAGTTCCCACTTCTGTGACATTTCATTCCCTGCTCAACAGCTAGCCTCTTGCAGGCAACCTTTTTAAACTACTCCCTTGGCCCTGGGACACCCGCACTGCAGTTGGAGGGGTCAGGGGTGGCCCTGTAGCAGCTCTCTGCCCACAGAACTTGCTGCAGAATGTTTTCCTTCCATCTCAACACACCCATTCAAGAGTATTTATTGGGGCTGGATTGTGGCTCAGTGGTAGAGCGCCTGCCTCGCATGCGTGAGGCACTGGGTTCGATCCTCAGCACCACATAAAAATAAATAAAATAAAGATAATGTGTCCATCTACAACTAAAAAAATATTTAAAAAAAAAAAGAGTATTTATTGGGGGACTGGGGTGTGGCTCAGTGGGAGAGCACTTGCCTAGTATGCATGAGGCCCTAGGTTCACCCCAGCACTGTGGGGGGTGGGGGTGGGGGGAGTATTGGATCCTCATAATGGGCCAGGCCCTGAGCCTCACACTGGGGACTTGATGGTAAGAAAACCAGCTCTAGTCCCTGAAGCACTCAGGAGAGACCAACCTTGTCTCTGAACTCCTCACCAAAGCCTTCCCCGGGGTCCTTTTCCAGAAAGCCATCTCTGATCATAAGAGGGTTATAAGAGTCTGCTCCATCAGACTATGTCCTGCAGAAAGGCCAGGGCCATCCTGCCACAGGTGGAGACATGGGTGGGGTACACAAATAGGGCACTTGTGTTTATTTTTTTATTTTTTATTTTTTTTTAAATATTTTTTTTTAGCTGTAGATGGACATAATGTCTTTATTTTATTGCTTTGTATGTGGTGCTGAGGATCGAACCCAGGGCCTCACGCATGCAAGGCAAGCGCTCTACCACTGAGCTACAATCCCAGCCCTAGGGCACTTGTGTTTAACAAGCAGCAGCCTAAGTGGGACATGGGGAGGGGAGACAACACAGGGTGATGGGTGACAGGAGCTCTTTTACTTCTTTCTGCTTCACATACTATGAACTCTTAGAATGGCACCCTAATCCAATGCAGGCCCAGTGAGCAATGTCCTGGTTACTCACCAGCTGGCTGCCATCTAAATGACACAGGGCTGAGGTTGTGGCTCAGTGGTAGAGCACTTGCCTAGCACTGGGTTCAATTCTCAGCACTACATAAAAATAAATAAAATAAAGGTCCATTGACAACTAAAAAGAAATTAAAAAATAAATTTTAAAACAATGATGACAGTAGTCACCACCTTCTTTCCACTGCCCTGTGACTGACTCAATAGCTAGAGAAGGGTCTGGCACACTGTGGAGGAGGAGAGGGGTGGACCACCTCAACATCAGCCTGGCTGGGCATCTACACACACAGGCATGTGGGTCCTGCTTCCAGGGAGGCCGGATAGGTTAGCATTCAGGGACTCAAGGCCGAGGCTACTCACCACGTTTGGGCTTGGGGAAGCTGTCGTGCAGCCGGAAGATCACCTTCTCCACGAAGTGCTGGATTTCACATTGCTCTGGGCCACGAACGAACACCATCCAGTCGTGGGTGAACCCCTCCGTGGTGGGCTTCTTGCGCAGTTGGGCACGGTGCCCCAGCTCTAACTTGACCTGGACGGTGCACTAGAGGAGAAAGAGGTTGGAACAGGTCAGCACAAAGCTCAAAGCAAGGGACTGTGCAGAACTGTCCTGCCCCCTCACCCACAGACACACTGAGTGAAAGCCTCCAGGCAGAGCAACAGGTTTCCAAGCTAGGGAGGGGACGCGGATGCTTCAGTGCTTCCAGGGTACCAGCACTGTGCTGAGGGCCCCAGGAGTGCTGGCTCCTCAGCAAGCCGGCACAGGGCCCACGTGTCCTTCACCTGCTTCCACATCCTCTCTTCTAACTGCACAGCCTCCTCCATGGTCCTCCTGTTAGCCTAGCTGACTCCTGCCAGAGTAATTCCCCTAGACTTGCCACACTAGCTACTTTTCATCATTCAAGGCTCAGCTGTCACCTCTGCAGCGAAGCTTCCCTGACTGCCCAAGCAGACAGCACCCTGATGTTCTGCATCATATACTTCATTCTTCTTCTTTTTTTTTTTGTACTGGGGATTTATTCCAGGGAGTGCTTTACCACAGAGACACATCCCTGGCCCTTTTTTATTTTGAGACAGGGTCTCACTAAGTTGCTGAGGCTGGTCTTGAACTTGCAATCCTCCTGCCTCAGCCTCCCAAGCTGCTAGGATTATAGGCGTGTGCCACCGCGCCTGGCTACAAACTTCATTCTCCTTAGCACTTCTGACCATCAGAAACCATCTTGCTGACTGCTGTCCACCTGCTCTCCCCTGACGTCAGCCCCTCCCAACTGAGAGACCGCTGAGCACAGATGTGCAGCCCGGACTGCAGTGCTGTTGCAACTGGATGAGGAAAGCGAGGCTCCAAAGGCAAGCTGTTGAGTGGCACTTGCGAGTAAGGAGCAGCTCAGAGTTGAGGCTGGGTCTGTGTAGCCACAGGCTGCTCCCTGGACTGCCCAGCTACGCTGCCTCCCTGGCTAGGGCACCTACGCATCCAGCGCGGGCACGCACACTTCCTTCCCTGCTCCCCAGGCGCCCTCAACACTGGCTTTCGGCTGCCAAAGCACCAGGGGTGTGAGCAGGGAGAAGCAAGTGCGCGGCGACCTGCTGACAGGGCCCAGGGGACCAGCTGGCAGCAGAGCTCCCCATCATTCACGTGCCTGCACTGTGTCCTGAACCACAAAGCAGCTGGGACCAGTTCCCCTCCAATGAACACAAAGACACAAGCCTTGAAAGCACTCTTAACACCTCGGTTGTTCATGGAAGAAACCTGCAGCAAACATCCACTCTGGTTTGTAGAACCTCCCCAGACTTTTAACAGACACAGCCCTGACATCTAGTATCAAACACGAGAATGTTACAGAACGAAGCACAGGCCAAGCGGGCACTTGTTTGTAAGTACCAAGATAAGCAGGAGTGAGACATCCAGGGCAAGTCCTACGCCTCCCGAGTGACACTCCCACTCGCTGGGCTCCACCAGCCTCCCAGACAGAGCCACCCTCCTGGGCCCTGGACTCCAGAGCTCCCATCTGCACCTTGCACCTTCTTTCTAAGTGATTGTGTGCAATCCTTGGGACACGTGTCTCTGTTCAGACCTCCACCACTGGCCGAGTGAGCCTGCTCCTGGCTGGTCTCCTCTTCTCTGCCCTCATCCTACAGCTTGTCACCCCCTCAGAATGAAGTGCAAGCTCCTGGCACTCCTCCTACCTTCCACCTGTGCCTTTCCAAATGTCTAAAATACTCATCTTTTTTCACACTTTAATTTTTTTTTAATGTTTTCTATTTTTTTAGTTGTAGGTGACAGAATATCTTTATTTTATTTTATGTGGTGCTGAGGATTGAACCCAGTGCCTTATGCGTGCTAGGCGAGCACGCTACCACTGCGCCATAATCCCAGCCCCACACTTTAATATTTTTGAAGTCAGAATCCAAGGCAGTCCAGATGTGTAAATTTCAGGTTTTGAGGGTCCCCCACTCTGGATGCACGTTCACACAGGCACATACCTGGGCACACACACAGAAGCACCAGTGGTGGGTCTTAAGAGTCCCAGGACTGAGAAAACAGGAAATGCACACACCTGAGGGCTGGCCAGCCCCCAACACAGCAGGAGTGCCCACCCACCTGCTCATGCTCCTTCCAGCCCCACAGCCTGTGATGCCTTAGACTCATTTCTCTGCTGGTCAAAATTCTACTCATCCCTTAAGTCCCAACTCAAAGACTACTTCCTGCAAGGCCCCTTATGATCACTGTGCCAGAACCAATCATCAATGAAGTCCATGGCCACTTCTTTCTGGGTGGTTTCCTGCTATCCCCCTGATGCCCCTGAGAAGTCTCTAACAGGAGGGACAACTTGTTCACCCTCGTCGCCTCTATTCTGGAAGCACAGTACCCAGTGCATTAACAGCACTGGATTAATTTGGCCAGAGGACCTTCTACACCCAACAGGTCTGAGAAGCACCATCCAAGAGGGAAGGGCCAAGTGGCAGATGAGGATAGGTGGCTCTAGTGTGTGCAGAGATGGCAAGAGGCTTGTGGTTCCAGGCACTTAGCAGCCTGGTATAAGAAACAGGGCAACTTTTTGTCAATTTAAAAAATAAATTAATTTTTTAAAAAAGAAATGGGGCATAAGCAGTTCCCCTGGCTCAGAGTGATGGTCCCTTTGGGGCTGCCAGAAAGAGAGCAGTGACTCACTTAGGACACTGGAGGGAGGGGCTGGGACACAGTGGACTGTCCAGATTGGACACAACAGGAATGATAATGGATTTTAAGTGGATGATGGAAATGGGGAATGGTATCTGAGTAAAAGTCCTCCGGCGATCTGTGTACAGCCAGGGCTACAGGAAGGAAAGGGAAAGAAGCAAACAAGAGCCACAAGAGCCTGCTAGGAGGCAACCAGAGAGGCCAGAAAGAGGAAAACAGAACCTGAAAAGGGAGAACCAGCAAGAGCCCACGGTGAAGGAGATTCAATACTCCCCGAGACCCGCGCAGCAGGGCTGGCAACAAAGGCAGGGAGAAGAATGGAAGGTCAGTGCACCCACACAGCCCAGGCACCTGGGGAACACACAAGGGGAAACACTCCAGTAAAAGCCAGAGACAAGGAATAACCATCTGGACCTCAAACCAACCACAAGTATCTATGTGAACAGCGCTAGGTATGGAGAATGTTCAACACAAACCAACCCAAGCAGCATCCGCATGACCCCTAATGGGCTATGCACCTCACACCCACTGACCTCTGACCTCACACCACCTTTATACATGACCTGCTTCCACACTGAGAAATGGGAGACAATCTTGAATGGCTGCAAAGGTCACAGGTGAAAACAGTAACAACGCTATACTGGAGAATGAATTCCGCTTCCCTGGAGTTAACTCCTCTGTGATGACAGTCTCCTCGGAATCACTTATGCCCCCATCTAGCTACTCAGCCCTTGACTGGCTTCCTGGCATTTTTTGTTTTTTTTTTTTTTTTTTTGGTACCAGGGATTGAACTCAGGGGCACTCGACCCCTGAGCCACATCCCCAGCCCTATTTTGTGTTTTATGTAGAGACAGGGTCTCACTGAGTTGCTTAGTACCTCGCCATTGCTGAGGCTGGCTTTGAACTCGCGATTCTCCTGTCTCAGCCTCCCTAAGTGCTGGGATTACAAGCGTGAGCCACCGCGCCCGGCTCTTCCTGGCATTTTTGATTACATGCAGTTCCCACCCAGGGCATGCCATCGGCAGAGCAGTTATTGTGAAAGAATGGAAGACCCCAGTTCCATCAGAGAGGGGGAGAGTGTAGGCACCCAAACTGCACTGCAGTGGCCAAGGTACACAGGAAGGTTCTGAGGCAGTGATGGGTAATCGCAGCCGGCTGGCGGTGCCCAAAGCACCACCCCAGGGGCTGGCACCAACTGCAGCCTCAACACCCTGGTTCAGGGCGTGCCAGAGACTTGGTGGACAGATTCAAGGCTCCCTGGCCCAACCTTCTGCACACTCCCCTGAATGCTGGAATCTGTTAAGAAATAAAGAGAGTGGGATAACACAGATTCCATGCCACTGTCTTCAAAAAGGAAGCATTGATTCAGTAAGACACTGGAGCCACAGTCACTGGAGGCCAGCAAGCTGAGCCCTGGCCAACCACCCTGACGGTCAAGTCATGATAATTTATTACCACAGTTAAGCCAATTCCACAGTCAATGGCTACATCTACTCCTTCCTCTACTACACCTGGACTCCCTCCATGGCCATCAGAACCAAAGATTTGAAGCAAACCAACCAGCTGGTTCTCAAGGAGGGGCGCCTGACTGAGAGGCCAGCTGCTCAGGTTAAGCTCCAGACTCCCCTGGAATAAGCTACCTCACCTGGCAGCAGCTCTCCCCAGCCCCACCCCCAGGATCCCATACAGATGTCTCGACACCAGCAAGTCCCTTCCAGGCACCAGGACCACCTGCTACCTGGAGGCCACTTCTGGAACTCCTGGAATGGAGGGCTGCAAGTGACCCCAAGGTGCTCAATCTGTGACTGCCACTTCACTGCATATTTGGGACTCCACATTGCTGCCCATTCCCCAACAAAAACCTAGAACAAAGGGGAGCTCCCAGGCCTGCCCTGGGAAGTGTTAACCATTTTATTCCTGGAAAATCACCCAGAAGACAAGCCAATGGACAGGGCAGCCCAAGGGCTCTGAGGGCCATCTGGGGACAGTTAAGCTTAGGCAGGAGGCCTCAACTGGGACATTTCCCTCTAGCCAGGCCAGCTGGCAGAGGGCACTTGGAACCAAAGGGCCAGAATCCCAAACCCAGCAATCCAGGCACACAGATACTAGAGGGCAGCTTCCCAGACCTCCTTCCACTGAAAAGAACCGCTCTCTCCAGGTATGCACTGAAATGCCCCACCACTCCACCCCTGGCAAAGAGGAAAAACCTTGTTCTGACAGCTCTATACGAGTCCAGATTCTAAGCCCTTTCTTCTGATTTGGTCAGCCAGCCAGACTCCTGAGCCCTGCCCTACGTCTGGGACTCAGAAGGCAGGTCTTTAGCAGTGAGTGTATCTACAGGGTTTCCCCTGATTTTCTGGTGGGAATTCTTTCCAATAAATGCCCCAAATAAATCACACTTTGCAGAACCTTCTCCCTCCAGGCCCAGCTGGGAGCTCTTAGGGCAGCCACTGAATTAAAATATAATAAGGGAAAACAATGGATTGTCCCCTGTGACAATCCTCTTAAGTGGAGGACTGCTTGCCCAAAAGGTGGGGGCAAAGGTAATCACTGTACCAATGGCCAGTGGTCAGCACCTCCACTCCTTTTCTGGCTCCATCTACCCTGGTTCCTCTGACCCAGGACACAAGGTTAACAACAGAGGGATAAGAAGGGGTTCAATGAATGTCTGAAAACTCAAGTGTATAGACCACGTGGATACGCAAATACACCCACAATCCTCGGTGTTCAGATTCCTGGTAACACAGAACCGCGCCTGTCATGGACCAGGCATTTATGTACAAGGTGCCCACTGACGTGTAGACAGAGCACCAGGTGTCTCCCAAGTTCTCCTAGGAACAAGGGGAACAGTCTTGGGGGATATTTTCTGAATGTGCAAAACCCCAATCAAGGCATCTGTTGTCAGAATAGGAGGGCCTGGTTGCAAAGAGACTGATTCTGGGCTACTTTCATTTAACTAACAGTTGGCAAAGGGAGACGGAAACCTCCTACTAGACAAAAAGGGAAGAAGACACTGGTGCCTGCCTTCAAGTACTTTACAATGTAACAACTTTACGACAAAACTTGACAAGGCAACTTTCCAACCTTTAGGACTGGAAGTAAGGGACAAACCAGTCACTCCGCAGTTAATACTCTGGGTAATCCTGAGTTTTTCTAGAAATGGTTTGGGGATAAGAGCAGGGGTACCAGAGAAAGAATCCAACAGGACCTTAACTCATCTGGGAACCTTCCTGGGCCTGCATTTCCACACCTATAAAATGGCTGGCTAGGGGGCTGCTTGTGGCACCAATATCAGAAACAAATCTCCCTCTGGGAAGAGTGTCATACATAACAAGGCAGTCACTCTCCAATCCACGCTGTGAAGCCCCTGAATGCAAAGAATCAGCAAGCAGCAATTCCACCTTCTGATGTGACTGGGCTGTCACCACCTCAGAAACCAGGCAGCTATGAAGGACTGGTCTTCTGTGAATGAGAGGCTCCCTGGTCCTTTTGAACAGGAGACCAAATGGCTGCTGACACCACTTCCCATCTCCCTGGACAATGACCCACTCCCATATCCTTCCCCGATCTTTTCAGCATCCATTCAGTCTCCATTCCACATCACAACCCAGCCTCAGAGATAAACCCCACTTCTCCCAGACAAGAACCCTAAGTGACCTGAGCAAAGATCTCACTCATACCCCTGCCAAAGAAAATACCAATGCCACAGGTGACACCGGTGCAGGCGTGGAGTAGGGAGAGCAGGAGAATCCTGCATGTGGGTGCGAGTTAGGGCAAAGAGAACCAGAAAGATCTTTTCCTGCCCAGTGGAAAAGATGCCAATGAGAAGTTAGGAGACCAGAGAAGAACGGGAAGACCCCCTTCTTGCTGAACCTGAAAGGCCTGTGGGAAGGTCAAGTCAGGATAGTGAACAGAATCAAAGCCTCCAGAAGCCAGGGAGCACTGTTCCCACTATAATGAGGCACTTACAGGTCTGGGGCATGGGGGACAGGCGAGACTGCAGATTCAAACTCACCTACTTGGTAAGTGACACCATTCTCCAGCCTCCCCAGGGGTCTCACTGTTAGCTACAGACGGGATACCCAGAATACCTGGGATACCCCATCTCTCCCAAATCTGCATGAAAGCAAGGCGGGGAAGGCCAGCCAGACTTCAAACCCTCATCCTCCCCTCAGGGGCTGATTTCACTTACAAACACTTCCGCAAAAATCAAGACCAGTGCTGCCCAATGGAACTTTCTACATCGATGGAAATGTCCTCTCTGGGCAGCCACACTAGGCAGCTGGCAACTCAGTTGTGGTAGTTACTGAGCACTCAAGAGAGTGACTAGAGTGACTGAAGGGCTGAATTTTATAAGCTCCATGGCTGAAATTTAAAACAGCTACAGGTGCTAGTGACTGGCATCCTGGATAGTGCACACAGCCAGTTCTTGGGGGCCTGCACCACCTGAGTGGAACCTGTATCTTCCTGTCACAGAGCAAGAATATCACCTGTTTCCACCATCCCACTTACGTGACAGCCACCCAGACATTCAGGGTCCAGCACATCACAGGGGAATGGCCTAAGACCTCTAGGAACTAAGGAGTAGGGACGGGGGCCACACACCATGCCTCTTGTGATGCCACGAGATATTCCCAAGGGTGGGCTTTATTTTTTTTAATTAATTTATTTAAATGCATTTCAAGTCATAATACATACGTAGAGCTCAATTTTTGCATTTCTCTGGTTGCAAACCAGATAGAGTCACACCATTTGTGTCTTCATACATGCACCTAGGGTAGTGATGACCATCTCATTCAACCATCTTTACTACACCCCTTCCCCTTTCCCTCCCCCCAAGGGGTGGGCTTTATTGACAACAGATGCTGAAGGGGCATTCCACTTGGTTAACTTAACAAGAATTACAGGCAGCAGGCTGTATGTCTCCAAAGGAAATCAACTGACACCACACTGCAAATGCACTAGCCAGGTGCCATGCCCTCTCCCTCACCTCCTGGTACAGCAACAGCAAAGCTAGAAGGGAGGCCACAGCGAGTAGGTGCCAGAAGCATGAGCCACCTGCCTCAGTGATCCTGTGCCACAGGAAACAGGAAGGGCAGGGGGAAGATCCCTTGCCCCTAGTCCTGGACACCACACAGCCACACAGCACCTCACCAGACAGAGCCGCCTCTGTGGCGCCAACAACCAGGGACGCCCCAACCTGCCCTTGCTAAAGGCAGAGATTCAGCTGCCACCCCCACAGCCCCATAATGCCTTTCCTGGCTCTGCGCCCCTGAAAGCCAGGGCAGCTGCAGAGGATGAAGAGGTGATCCTGGGTCTGAGGAACAGAAGGAACCTGGATGATGAACAAGAGATACAGGGCTGGGTGAGGGGGACGCTGGGGATCAGGAAGGCCTCAGGTTGACAAGAACCAACAGGACTGGCGGCAGGTTGGTTTCCAGATGGAAGGGGGAGCTGCCGACAGGAGTTTAGGGAGCATAGGAAATCCACCCTGGGTTTGGACTGAGGCTCTAAAATGCGGAGGAAGAGATGGAAAATGAGGTGGAGAAGGAGAAAGGGTAGTGGCTAAAAAAGGAAGCAGGCCAGGGGGCTTGGGTAGAGTGGGAGACCCTGAATGTAAGGAGGGGGGCCTAGGGTTCTGGGGAGACGGTGGGAGAAGCCAGGCCAGTGGAGGGCAGAGGAGCCAGACTGGGGCAAGAGAGCTGGACGCGGGGGTTAAATGTGGGAAGAGCAAATGAGAGTGGCAGGCCAGCAGCAGTGGTCTGAAGGGTTGGGGTGGTGGGTAATCAGGTCAGAGAAGCACTGCTCCGGGCTCTGGTCTAAGAGCAGCAGGACTGAAGGTAAGACAGTGCTTCCGGCCCTGGGGTCCAAGGGAAAACGACCACCGCCTAAAACCAGACGGGAGCCAAGGAGGCATGGTGGGTCAAAGTAGGCTGAGGACACAAGTCCAAACAGAGGGGACACTCTAAACAGGCCCAAGTCCTTGTGCCCAAACACGGAAGACTGGGGTCCCAGGAAGATGAGGGAGGTCAGGCCAGGGCGCAAAGGGAAGGGATGCTCAGGAATGGTAGGAGTGGAGAGCGGAGAGCAGGCCCAGGGGAGACCGTGGCTTAGGGGGGACGGAGTGGCGAGGGCAGTTCTGGGGAGACTCAAACCTGAGTTAAGGCTGAAGGGAGCACAGGCAGCAGGTTGCGGGGAGGGGGTCAGGGAGCGAGGCGACTCCAGTCCAGAGAGGAAAGGAGGCGTGGGTTGGCCCTGGACCCGAAAGGTGAAAAGGCCCGGGCAACATATGGGGAGGGTCCCCAAAGAGGCCCGAGGGGGTCCTGCGCGAGCACTGGGGGCCCCATGGCTGGCTGTGAGGACGCGGGGCCGAACGGGGGTCCCCAGAGGCACCTAGAGGGCTCTGGGTCCGCCGGGTTCGGAGGGGCAGCACGAGGGGTCCTGGGCCAGGCTGGGGCCCCGAAGCATCCCGAGAGAGTCTGGGTCGCACTGGAGTTCCGAGGGGCGTCCAGGCGGCGCGGGGCCGGACAGGGCCCTCGGGGGGCTTCGGGGCCGGGCGGGGGGCGCGGATGGGGGAGGGGCGCGCCCGCCCCACAAAAAGGCCCGGGCGGCGGCGGGCGCGCACAAAGCGGGGCGGGCGGGCGCGGGGCGCGCGGCGAGGCCGGGACCGCGGAGGGCTGGCCGGCCGGCCGGGCGGGCGGGGGAGGAGGCAGGGGGCCGGGCGGGCTGCGCCCGGGCGGCGCGGCCGCTCCTCACCTGATTGTCCATGGCTGGCGCCCCGCCCCGCCCCCGGGCCCCGCGTCGCTCGCCGCCGCTGCTCAGCGCCGCCCCGCTGCCCTCATTGTCTGTCAGGCGCCGCCGCTTCGGGCCGCCCGCCCGCCCGCCAGCCCCGCGGAACCGGAAACCACCGCCAGCCCGGGCCGCTCATCGACCGCGGGCCCCCGCCGCCGACTCGGGCCCGCCGCCCCGACGGACAGACACCTGGACCAATCCGCGGGACCGACCGTCGCTAGTACGGCGGGACTTCCGGCCTGGTGGGGGCCTGCCGGGCTGCGGTCGGAGGGACGAAGCCCTCAGCCAATGGGAGGCCGGGCCCGGAGGGGCGGGAGGAGGGAGGGAGGGAGGCGCGAGGCGAGCGCCGCCGAAGGGAGCGCGAGGTGTGCGCCGCACGTGGAGGGGGGCGGGGGCGGGACGGGCGCGTCGCGCCTGCGCATTGCGGCCGGGCAGCGGGGCGGGAGCGTCCCGCTCGCGGCCCTGAGGTTGTAGGTTGGAGCTCTGGGGAGTGAACCCCCGGGGCACTTGTTTCCTGGCTGCGTGTCGCTACTGTGTGATGGAATGAATTCTGCAACTGGGGATTAATTTTCAGCCTTGAGTCTGCGTGGCAAGCCAGGTCCCTTGTCCCTGAATCTCAAGTTTCTGCATCTGTAAAATGGGGACAAGCAGAGCAACGGCTGTTTCTGCTCCGTACCGATTGGAAGGATGCATATTTGAAATCGTGCTACACTAAAATAATCAACAGAGCCGCATTCTCTCAGTTGGGGGAATAAGTTCTGGTATCTTTTGCACAGCAAGGGACCATAGTTAATAATGATGTATGTGTATTTTTTTAGAGATTGGGATCTCTCTATATTGCCAAGGCTGGGTGTCGAGTTTCTGGACCCAAGGCACCCTCCTGTCCCAACCTCCTGGAAGTACAGGCACATGCCACCATGCCCTGCAAATAATGACATCTATTTGCAAATTGTGAAAAGAATAGTTCGTTTTGTTTTCTGGTACTGGGGATTGAACCCAGGGGTACTTTGCCACTGAGCTACATCCCCAGCCCTTTTTCTTTATGTATTTATTTAGACAGGTCATTAGGTTTCCAAGCTGGCCTTGAACTTGCAGTTCTCCTGCCTCAGCCTCCGAAATTGCTGGGATTACAGGCGTGTGCCACCGCACCAAAAAGAGTGGATTTTAGTGTTCTCATTACAAAAACGGTAAATATGAGATGATGGATATACTGACTAGCCCGAGTTTCTCATTCACAGTGTGTACTTGGATGGAAGCACCTTGTGCCTGTAAGTAGATACAAATATGTCAGTAAAAATAGTTTTAAAAGTCTCATTTTATTCATGAAATTTTAAATAAAACTGATCCCTCCAACAAGCGGTTTTAATTTGTAGGATCACAGATTTTCACAGGGACTTGTCAGCGGTATTTAGGTTAGAAACAGACACACCCTGGTCTTTCTCAGGATTGGTGAGTCTCCAGTGTTTGGAACCTTAGGACTTCTACGTGCAGTTAGAGGAGCCTCGTGTATGAATTTTAAATGATTTCTTGTAGTTAAATATCAGGTGGTTTTGGTTTGTTCTGGGACGTTAGCCCTCCAGATCTCATTTGACTATCAGGTAAGCCTTTGTTGGGTAGGACCAGTGTTTTATCATGAAGAATAACAACAAAACTCAGTGGAATGGAAGTTAGTTCAGATAAAAACTCTAAGAAGGCCAGAGTGCTGTCATGGTAGCTCTACCATCCTTTTTAATTTAGGGTAGGTCAGGCTGAAAACAAAAATTGGAGGTGATGCTGAGAAAATAAACAGCAACTTTGTTTGTTTGTTTGTTTGTTTTGGGTGCCAGGGATTGAACTTAGGGATACTTGACCACTGAGCCACACCCCCAGCCCTATTTTGTGTTTTATGTAGAGACAGGGTCTCACTGAGTTGCTTAGCGCCTCGCCGTTGCTGAGGCTGGCTTTGAACTTGCGATCCTCCTGTCTCAGCCTCCCAAAGTGCTGGGATTACAGGTGTGCACCACCACAGCTAACTAAGAAGCAACTTTAATGTTGGTACGACTATTTTTTTATTTTAGTCCTTATACCCAAATGTAAGTAGATCAGAGGTTCCAGGTGGTCCCCAAACCTGCAGTGTCAGTACCACCTGGGAACTCTGTTAGAAATGCAGATCCTTTCTCCCTCTCCTGTTAATAGAATCAGAAACAGTGCTTGCACAGCACTCAGCGGCTTAAGCAGCCCTGCAGGTGACTGAGGTGGCTGGCCTGTCAGAACACCACCCAACCCCAGGAAAAAGACAGAAGTGGGGAGAGAGTAGCTCTAGGTCTCCGGTCTCCGAAGGAAGCTTTCAGGAGAGAACCTTTGAGCTACAATTGTTACAAAGATGAGCTTCAGAAATCCCTCTCCCTGCTCAGCTGGGAAATTATCCTTCTATGAAGTTCTGAACTATTACTTTCAAAATACATCCGTGGGGCTCCTGCTGGCGGAGCTGGAAGCCTTTGAGAGTCAAAAAGGAAAATGAGGAAGCAACCCAAGTGTTGAATGGAGAAACACAATGTGGTCCACCCATTCAGTGGAATACTAGCCTTAAAAAGAAGGACCACTGAGCCACATCCCCAGCTCTAGTTTGTGTTTTATGTAGAGACAGGATCTCACTGAGTTGCTTAGTGCCTCGCCGTTGCTGAGGCTGGTTTTGAACTCGCAATTCTCCTGCCTCAGCCTCCCAAAGTGTTGGGATTACAGGCATGAGCCACCGTGCCCGGCTAATACGGATGAACTTTGAGGGCTTCATGTTCTCTGAAACAAGCCAGTCACAGAAGGACAAATACTATATGGTTCCATTCCTAGGAGGTCCCTAGGGTTGTCAACTCCATAGAGACGAGAAGTAGCATGGTGGGTGCCGGCAGCTTGGGGAAGGGATGGGGAGTTCATGTTGAATGGGGATGGAGTTTCAGTTTGGGAAGATGGGAGTTCTGGAGGTGGATGGTGGTGATGACTGACAGTCGTGCAGATGTGCTGAACGCCACAGAACTGGACATTTGAAAATGATTTAAAAGGTAAAAAAAAAAAAAAGAAAGAAATATATATGTAATGACTACTTGGCCCTTAAACATATAACTGGGGCTGGGGCTGTAGCTCAGTGGTAAGAGCGCTTGCCTAGCATGTGTGAGACACTGGGTTCGATCCTCAGCACCACATAAATATAAAAACAAATAAAATAAAGGTATAAAAAATACAAAAACATTTAAAAATATATATCCATGCGTCCATATTGAAACAACAAAACTCAAGCACAACCTTAGAAGGTGACCTTTGTCTCCACTTCTGACTTCCCATGGCTTCACAGCCTGAAGCCAGCCCCAGTGGGTGAGGGAAAGCTCTTTTCACAGAGAAATGCCAGCCAATAAATGTAGAAAGGATAACAGGAAGCACCCCTTTCAAATCCCTAATAGTTGTTCCAGGTAAGTCACCAACAGATGCCAAAGCCATCATGCTGCAGGGTTGCGGGGAAACTGTTTACCAGAACCCTCCCCCATATACACTGCAGACTGCCTGCTCGATGCCAAGAAGGACGATTGAATTTTCAACAGAAGGTTCACGCTGTTGTCATCCTATTTCCATGAGCATCATTATCCACACAACCTATTTTGTTCATGCATCTGCACTTTGGGCAACGTGGGCAGCCAGGACAGCGCTGAGGTTGGTGAATCACCCTCCAACATGGCTTTGTCACCCACAGCTGCCAAAGTTAGCCTGGCTATCAGTTCTTCTCCATCTAGGCTTCTCCTCAGGGTGGCTTGGGCTTCCTCATGGCATGGTGGCTGGGTTCCAAGGGAATCAGGCAAAAGTTGCATGGCCTTGCACATACTAACCTTGAAAGTCACATGGAGTCACTTCCACCATAGTCCAGACACACCCAGGTACAAGGGGAAAGGAACACAGACCCATCTCTTCAGGAGAGGAGTGTAAAAGTCACATTATAAAGAGAGCATGTGGGTCAGGAGAAGTGGCACACACGTGTCATCCCAGTGACTTGGGAGGCTGGGGCAAAAGGATTGCAAGCCCCAGGCTAGCCTGGGCAACTTAGCAAGACTCTGTCTCAAAATAAAAAATAAAAATAGCTGAGGATGTAGTTCTGTGGTAGAGCACCCTGGGTTCAATCCCCAGTACCACAAAAAGAAGGAGGAGGAGGCAGGGGAGGAGGAAGAGGAAGAGGAGGAGGAGAAGGGCAACAGGCATGTGGACTGGAGATACTGTTGTGACCATTTTGGAAAATGTACAATTTTCCAAAACATTATCTCCAAAACCCTTACATTGGGTAATTATAGATGATGATTACAAACATTATTTAATTTGCCCTTAAATAAAGTGAAGCCCTTAGTTTGCAGCATGGTCTGCAAGGTCACGGACAGGAAGGGTATCCTGGCACAGACACCCTCTCTTCCATCTCCCCTTACTGCCTTCTGCCTGCTATTTTCTGGGCACACTGAGCAGCCGCCAGCCTTGATATTTTTGCACTGCTGTTCCCCTGCCTGCGACCATCTCCCCTAAGATGCTACTTGGCTCCCCACTTCACCTCCTCCAAGTCTTTGTTCAAATTGCCTTCTCAGTGGGATCTCCTCTGACTACCTTATTTAATCCTGTCACCCCACCTTAGCCCCCCAATGCTCTTCCTCCTTTTGTAGTTTTTTCCTTGTTTCCACTTACAGCCTATTGATACACATGAGTTGCTTATGTTCATTGTCCATCTCCTGCAGCTTGAATGGCAGCTCCCAGAGAACAAAAAAAAATTTTTTTTCTATTTTTTACTGTCATATTCCAAGCAAAGTGCCTGGTACATAGTAGGTGTTCAATAAATATCAGTTGCACAAAATGAAATAATACTTAATAGTGAGAAGCTGGGTTTTTTGTTTTTTGTTTTGGGTTTTTTGTTTTTGTTTTTGTTTTTGTACCAGGGATTGAACCCAGAGGTGCTTAACCGCTGAGCCACAATCTCAGCCCTTTTTTGTACTTTATTTAGAGACAGAATCTCTCTGAGTTACTTGGGGCATCACTATGTTGTTGAGGCTGCCTTTGAACTCATGATCCTCCTGCCTCAGCCTCCCAAACTGCTGCAAACAGGCGTGGGCTGCTGCACCAGGCTGAGTGTTATTTTTTTTTTAAGTCACCTGTCTTGATAACAAAGACAGCCCTGGGAGTCAGAGCCCAGTATAGGTGACTGTTTTTAGTGCAAGGTTTCCCAAACTTGCCTGACATTGAAATCTCCTGGGGACCTTTAAAATATACCAGTGCCCAGGCTCTGCCTCAAGAATTCTGGCTTTCTTCTTGGGGAGCAGCAGAGACTACCCCTCTGCTTTTTTTCCCAGCTCAGTGGAGGATTTCAGTGTGCCCCTGATTGAAGAAGCACTGAGCTCCAGTTATAACACTTTTTGTGTTACTGTATCTAGTTTTATGGATACTTTTGACCTATGACAAATCACTTATCAGAGGACACAATGTTTCCTTTTTCAACATATCAATGTAAGCAAAGGCAATAAATTTTGAAAAACACAGAAAAAATAATCATTTGAAGATCTGTGATTGGCCATGTTAAATCTGTTTAGCAGCAGCATCTTACAAGTTATCTCAATGTCACAAAAAACAAAAACAGATATAGACAGAGCATTCCACCCCCGCCTGCCAGGTCCCACAGTTAGATAGTAGCAGTTTTCCTGCCTTTTGACATCTGGTAAGAGTCCCTGCTACATTCAGTCTCTACCGCCCTCTAGTGATTGGGTTTGTTTGCACCTAAGGGGAGGACCTGGTGTTTCACCTACACCTTGCAGATGGTCCAGCCCTTGGGGACATTTTCAGGACCCTCTTTCTGGCTTCCTCTGTGCTCTTTGTACCTCACAGTTGGCTGCCGGCCACAAACGTACACACAACCACCCGTCACAATGTTGAAGGTGACCAAGCTGGAGCAGAGCCCAGTGGCCAGCCAGTAGAGACCTGCTGGAGTGTATATCTTCATTGTGGAGAAAGTCTTGATCACCACATGGAGGCCTTGGACATCCATAGATGGTGGGGAACGCTGAATGGTTTGGGAGCGAACCAAAAATATATCACAAGATATGCTCCCAAAAGGGTCACACACTGAACACTTGCAATTTCCCTTCTTAACTGTCCCCCCTTCCCTGGTAATCGTCTCTTTATTTGGGAGCTCCTTCCTCCCAGGGCCAGTGTAAGCGTTTAAGGCACCTCTGTGTGAAGTTTTAGTGACAACACCCTCCTGGGAGAATGCCAGCTAATGGCAGGTCACAGGGGTTGAGAGAGGACTGCAGCTCTCAGCTGCCCCATCCCCTACTCTCAGACCACATAGCCAGAGTGGCACCTGCCCTGTCCCCACTCCCAGTGAGGAAGTCCACCCCTGGCCTGAGTAATCCAAAGGCGTGCATCCCTCTGGCTACTGGGGGTGGTTTAAAGATGGGCCCATGACCTAAACTTGTCCATGAATGGGAGTTTTTTAACTTTTTAATTGAGGCCAAATTTACTGGATATAAAATTAACCATTAATCATATTAAAGTGTCCAGTGAGAGTAGTGTTTAGGACTGTCACGATGTTGTACACCCATCACCCCTATCTGGTTCTGAGATGTGTTCATCACTCCAAAAGGAAACCACACCCATCAAGCCATCAGTGACTCGCCCCTCCCCTTCCCCAGTTTTTGACAGCCACAGAATCTTCTGTCTCTGTTTCTGCCTTATCCGCACACGCATGTGAGCAGAATCACCCAGTAGGGGCCCTTTTATGTCATCTGTTGGTAGGGACTGTTTAGATCTCACACCATAGCCACATAAACCAGCAAAGATGGGGAAAGACATGAGGGAGAAGCTTTTCCTACCACGTCACCCCCAGCCACCCTGAGAGATTTCTGAACTAAGGTTCTTAACTTTTGTGGGGAATGCTACTGTGGATTGAACCCCAGGGATGCTTTACCACTGAGCTACACCCCAGGCCTTTTTATTTTCATTTTTATTTTGAGACAGGGTATTGCTAAGTTGCCCGAGCTGGCCTTGAACTTGCGGTCCTGCCTTAGTCTCCCGAGTACTGGAATTATGGGTGTACACCAGAGGTTCTTAACTTCTAGGGAGTCAAACAGCCTTTCAAGGAATTTCATGGAAGCACATCTCCTATGCCCTCAAATATCCCCAGACACACAGCATTTTGTAGATAATGCCACAAGTTTGTAGAAACTCTCCTCCTTCTACTACCTCAATCCATCCTGGGGCCACATATGAAGATCCTCTAGTTTCTAAAACTAGACAGTAAGAAGGACCCAGAAGCAGGAGACTCGGAGTCCAGGTTCAATTCTACTGATGACTCAGTGTAATGCAAAAAGCTTTGGGGAAAGGCTGACCTAGCTTGAAACCCGGGCTGTGTGGTCTTGGGCAGGTCACTTGCCCTCTCTGGGCCACAACTATAATATGCACATATTCATGCCAATCTGAAGGTATGTACTCCAGAGGCCTAGGTGATTTGCCCCAACAGTAATCATTTTCAGACAATGTGAAGTGGTCATGGACGCTGAAACCCATTCAGGGCTCCCAACTTAAGAACCTCCAACTATGTGTTCCTCCTTATTTACTAAACTTAGGCAATAATTTACTTTCTGTTGCTCTCAGTAGCAAGCTCACTCCCTCCACAGGGAGCACTTGCCATCCCCTGGGCACTCTGCCTGAGCACCCATTTGAGAGGACTGCTCTCCAGCCCATCACTCCCTGGAACATCGCTGATTCACCTTCTCTATAACACCCATTGGTGTCTCTAAATGCCTTGGTCAAGTTTCCTCTTGTTTATCTAACATCTACCTCCTTCCTTGGGTTAGGGACTCCAATGTCTGCTGTCTTGCAAAGAGCCTAGTGTCTGGCCTGTAGCTGGAACTCCATGTGTACATTTGTTGAAGAGATGAATAGATGAAGGAATGGATGGCAGGAAGACGCATGAGAGGACGACTGGATAATCTGGACAGATTAATGAAAAGACAAACGGATGGCTAAACTGGATGGGTGGGTGGATAGATGGGTGGATGAATGGGTGGGTGGATGAATGGGTGGGTGGGTGGATGAATGGGTGGGTGGGTGGGTGGATGAGTGGATGGATATATGGATGTATAAATGGATAGATGGACAGATGGATGGATGGATGGGTGGGTGCATGAATGGATGAATGGAAAGTTGGATGGATGGGTAGACGGATAGATGGATGAAAGGATGGATAGATAGATGGAAGGATGGATGGGTGAACAGATGGATGGATGGGTGAATGGATGGATGGACGGATGGATGGATAGACGGGTGGATGGACAGATGGACGGATGGGCAGATGGATGGATGGGTGGGTGGGTGGATGGATAAATGGAAAGTTGGAGGGATGGGTAGATGAAAAGATAGATGGAATAATGGATAGATGGGTAGACAGATGGATAGATGGATGGGTGAGTGGGTGGATGGATGAACAGGTAGGTGGGTGGATGGATGGATGGACAGACAGATGCATAGATGGATGGATGGATGAGTGGGTGGGTGGATGGATGAGTGGGTGGGTGGATGGATGGATGAATGGAAGGTTGGATGAATGGATAGATGGAAATATGGATGGAAGAATGGATGGATGGGTAAATGGATGGATGGATATATGGATGGACAGATGGATGGGTGGGTGGATGGATGGATAGATGGACAGATCAATGGATGGATGAGTGGGTGCACGGATGGATGAATGGAAAGTTGGATGGATGGGTAGACAGCTGGATGAAAGGATGGATAGATGGAAGAATGGATGGAAGGATGGATGCATGAACAGATGGATGGATGGGTGAGTGGGTGGGTGGATGGATGGACAGATGGACGGATGGACAAATGGACAGATGGATGGATGGGTGGGTGGATGGATGGATAAATGGAAAGTTGGAGGGATGGGTAGATGGAAAGATAGATGGAAGAATGCATGAATGGGTACACGGATGGATAGATGGACAGATGGATGGGTGGGTGGATGGATGGATAGACGGATGGATGGGTGAGTGGGTGGATGGATGGATGAATGGAAGGTTGAATGGATGGGTAGATAGAAAGATGGATGGAAGAATGGATGGATGGGTGAATGGATGGATAGATGGATGGGTGGGTGGGTGGATGGATGGATGGATGGATAGATGGATTGATGGATAGTTGGATGGACGACAGATGGATGGATAGATGGACAGTCAGATGGATGGGTGGGTGGATGGATGGATGAATGGATAGATGGATGGTGGATGGAAGGAAGGAAGGATGGATGGATGGATAGTTGGATGGACAGATTGATGGATGGATGGACAGATGGATGGATAGATGGATAGTCGGATGGATGGGTGGGTGGGTGGATGGATGCATGGATGGATAGATGGATGGGTGGATGGAAGGATGGATAGATGGAAGGATGGATGAAAAGATGGATGGATGAGTGGACAAATGGATTAAAGGATGGGCAAATGGATGGGTATTTACAGACTACATACTAAGCATGTCACATACATCAACTTGTTTTATTCACACAGAAATCCTATGAAGGAAGAAATACTATTTATGGATAAGAGGCTTAAACTTGAAAAGTGAAATAAATCACATCCTGAAGATTATACAGCTAGAAATGGTCAAGTGGGAATTCAAGCTTTGGTTTGTCTGGCCCCAGGCTATAGGCTCTTAACCACTCTGAAAAGCATCCTCCTACAACCACCGCACATGGCTATACCAGCTGCCCAGCTCCTCTCTGATGCCCCATGCTCCACGGCACTCGGCTTGTCCAGTGTGGGCCTCCATTTCCCTCAGCTGTTTGCCATTCATGACTTGATTCCCATGAGTTCAGAGGCACATGTGTGAGGGTCTGTAAGGTCTCTGCATGCACTTGTGGGTATAGGATTGGGTGTCAGGGTTGGGTGACATGGTGTACACATCAAATCCCAGCAACTCGGGAGGCTGAGGCAGGAGGATCACCAGTTCAGTGCCAGCCTCAGCAACATAGTGAGACCCTAAGCAATTTAGTGAGAACCTGTCTCAAAGTTAAAAATAAAAAGGGCTGAAGATGTGGCACAGTGGAAAAGAACCCCTGGGTTCAATTCCCAGCACCAGAAATAATAATAATAATAACAGGATTGGGTACCTGCAAGTCATGTGTATTCTCTGGGATGCTCCCAAGTACCAGGAACATTGCCATCACCAAACACAGACCCAGATCACCAATACATACAAGATGTCAGACAGCAAGCCTCAGCCTGGGGTCATTCCAAGCAGATGCCACATCATTCAGTCATCCCAGCAACTGGTGACCCAACCCCCACCAGATCATATGAACACAGAGAAAAAAGAGAAAGAGGCAGGGGCAGGTAGAGACGCCAGGCGGTCCCCCCAGGCCAGCAGACTGCTACTCAGGACTACTAGAAAGTTCATCCCCTGCCTTGGGGCAGGGAAGTGGAGGACAAGGGGCCTGGTAAAGGGGAAGGCGAGGAACCCAGGAACCGCAGGTGTCCCTCAGGCAGAGGTCCCTATCCAGGCCTCTACTCTCAGACACAGGTGACTCCACAGGCAGCTGCAGCCTCAGCAGCTTTTGTCATCGCACTGGACTTCTATGTAGGGCAGCCCCACAGGCCAAGTGTCCCGTGGCCAGTAGTGGACTTTGAGGGTTTCACCTGGCATCTCGTAGCCGGCATCCACCAAGGCCATGGTGACCAGGCCATAAGGGAAGGTGATGCTGATGAGCACGTGCCTGTGGGAAGTGGGGAGAAGGTGCTGAGGGTACAGGATGGCCTGGCCCCACCTGCTCCTCTCCTTGTTTCTCAAGGATCCCACTTTCCCAAGGGGCCTTCTAGGTCCAGACCCCAACTGTGGCCTCCCCCCTCCCAAGCCTCACTGTCTGATGTCCTCTCACTCTTCTCCACACCCGTCTCCCCAGGCTCCTTGTCCTAAGCTCTGGCATTGACACTCTCCGGTTGTGGGGTCCCAGGTTCCAGGGCAAGTGCTCACCAGATGCTGTGTAGGTAGGAGAAATTAATCTGCTGCCAGAAACTGCAAAAGAATCGGTCGCTGATCCAGCTCGCCAGGGCACAGGCCCACAAAACCACAGACACCTCGATCAGGTGCTGAAGCTCCTTATTGCTGGTCCTGGGGGGAGGAAGGGAGATCAGGCTGGGCTCAGACAGCAGAGCCGAAGGGGCTGATGGAAAATTCCTCCATCCCAGATGAGACTGGAGGCTGGGAAGAGGGAAGGGAAGGGAAGGGGTTAAGAGTTCAAGTTGGTGCTTGCTCTAGTTTAGGTCTGGAATATTCCCCACAGACCTATGTGTCAGAGGCTTGGTCCCCAGCTTGGTCCTGTTGGGAGGAGAACCTTTTGGAGGCAGGGCCTGGTGGGAGGAAGTCCAGCCATAGGTGGCATGCCCTTGCAGGAAATCATGGGACCCCAGTCTCTTCCTCTCACCTTTGCCTCTTGGCCCTGAGGAGGGTGGCTTATTGCCACTCCAAGTGCCCTGCCATGACGTGTGGCCTCACCACAGTCCCAAGAGCAGCAGGGCCAACTGATCATGGCTGAAACCTCCACAGCCATGAGCCACGCATGCCCCTCCTCTGTGTAAGCTGATTCATCTCAGGTGTTTGTTCTGGCACAAGAAAAACTGCCCAGTTTGCACATGTAGCCAACCATGTTATGGACAGGACCCCAACCAGGAATGGACAGGACGCCAGGTGCGGGTGTTATCCCAGCCCTCACAATCTGTCTGATTGCATAATCTGTATTCGTAAGTAGCAAGTCCTTCTAAGTTTGTGTATTTGGGGTTATAAACATGTGTCCCTGTGGGTCAGTGCATGAAGACGTGTGTACCGTAGGAGTGTGTCTGTGTGTCACAGTGAGTGTGTCTGGGGTAGGGACGCACTCTCTAGAGGCCATGTTTGTGTTTCCCAGCAGCAGAGCTACCCCAGGGTCCCTTGGCAAAGAGCGTAACCAGGATGAATGAGAGCAGCTCCTTTTTGGTTAAAAGCTTAGACTGTGTTCACTCACCTAGAACTGAGCAGCTTGAACATCAAAATGTACTGCGAGTCAGAACTGGAGAGATCAGAATAAACCCTGTAGTCTAGTTAACAGCATTATATCAACATCGATTTCTTCCTTTTGAGATGTACTTCAGTTGCATAAAATGTTCCCTTTGGAGGAAACTGGGGAAGGGTACGTGATAATTCTATGCTGTATTTGGAACTTTCTGTAAATCTGTAATTATTTAAAAACAGCCTAGTGGGGGCTGGGCTGTATCTCAGTGGTAAAGCGCTTGCCTAGCAAGCATGAGGCACTGGGTTCGATCCTCAGCACTACATATAAATAATGAATGAATAAAATAAAGATCCATCAACAACTTAAAAAAAAAACAGCCTAATGACTGTCATGCATTAAAACACATCAGAGATATAAAAACCTGTATGTTCATAATGAAAAAAAAATCTGCTTCATGAGTCTCTACTAGAGACACATAGGACACCAATTCATTACTCTGTAAGTTGATAGATAAAAAGAAAAAGTCAGCTGGGCGCGGTGGCTCAAGCCTGTAGTCCCAGCACTTTGGGAGGCTGAGACAGGAGAATCGCGAGTTCAAAGCCAGCCTCAGCAATGGCGAGGCGCTAAGCAACTCAGTGAGACCCTGTCTCTACATAAAACACAAAATAGGGCTGGGGAGGTGGCTCAGTGGTCGAGTGCCCCTGAGTTCAATCCCCAGTACCAAAAAAAAGAAAGAAAGAAAGAAAAAGTCAATTATCTATGCATCTTGTTCAAATTGCATTTCAAGGTTGATTAGCAAAAGTCCTTCTGGATGGAAGAACTCCAGGTAATGCAGGCAGAAAGGACAACAGAATGTGCAAGCCACCCTTTCACAGCCTCTAGTGAGGTCATGGCCCCAGGCGACTTGCCTCAAGCTGCTGAAGCTGGGTGGTGAAAGTTGGTGGAGGAGCATAAGACAAAGGGACCTGGTGAAACCATCCAAATTCTCTAGCCAGCCCCAACCCTCCATGGAGACAGCCACACACTACAGGACTCTGGTGGGTGGACAGGAACCACCCAGTACCACTATGAAATATTCAGGCAAAAACAAAGAAAGAACAGACCTAGATCTAACTATTAATGTGCTGGAAATACAAGATACGAGAACACTTAAAGATGCTAGAGGGCGCGGCTGGCCATATCCAGAACATAAATTGTGCTACAGACAAATAATCCTCTAAAAAAAAATCAAAGGCATGAAGAAAGAGGGATGGAATAAGGGATGTATGAAATAAAGGGGACCTGAGAGACCGTGGTAAGGTCTTCATTTAAACACACTAGGCACCTCCCAGAAACTGAGGCCACATGTACACACAGAGTGTTAGGTGCTGTCTTAAAGGAGCACCATTAACTTTGTAGGAAGTGAGTAGACCATACCTCTCATGTGTCTTTTGAGACTGCCCCTTCCCTTCTCCACCTATCCCTGTGCATCTGGGGAGGGGTGTTGGGATGCCGATCTGTGCAGACCAAATCCATGGGCTCCCTTGTCCTTGAACTTCCAGTGGAGTCAGCCAATAGTTTCCAGTTGGCTAAACCAAAGTCTTCCAGTTGGATTAGCCAATGGTTTTTACTTGGATTGGCCAATGGTTTCTACCTGGATTAGCTAATGGCTTCTAGTTGGATTAGCCAATGTGGAGCCCCGGCAGGGGCAGGAAACCAAAGAAAAACAAGAGGGACTGTTAGAAGATTTACTTCTTCCAGTAGAGTTGACTGAGGCTGGCTGCAACCAGCAACTGGAGACCACAGTTCCTGCCAAGCATCCTCTCTCCTGGAGTGGCTCTTTCTTGACTCCTGCAATCTCTTCCTTCTTCCTCCTTTCCCATCGCCCCTTGCCCCAGACATAGAATCCCACACTTACCAGCACAGAGATTCTAAACAACCCCCAGTGATTTTCCTATATATGACTTCTCTTTTGTGAATAATCTTTTATTCAATTTTCCACAAATGTCCCTGTTTGAGAACGCCTTTTCTATTCTGCTAAGACCCAGTGTGGGTTAAAAACAATAATTATCAGGGGAGTTCCATCCTGAAAAATTTAGAGTTGAAATTTTGGAAAAATAATGTAACACGTTAGCAAAATGTCCATGGTTGCTGGGGCTGGTTAATGGGTGTGTGGAGGTTTGTGGGCTGTTCTCTCCTCTCAGATGCATGTTTTAAAGGTTTATTATAAAAAGGACATGATCTGCAGTCAGACAGACTCAGGTTTGAGTCCTGGCCCTGCCACTTGCTAGTGGGTGATCTTGGGGAAGGGCGTCCCCCCCAGGGCCTGGAGTCAAGGAGTCAATGCCCAAAGCATGTGTGTTCTGGGGCAGGCGGGCGGGCAGGGAGCGGGGTGTGACTGGCAGAAACCTGAGCACCTGTAGTCTCCACTCACTTCCGGTACTCCCGGTGCACGATGTACAGAATGTGTATGGCGATGCTGTTGAGGGCATATGCGTTGACCGTGGGCTTCAGGAAGGACAGGATGGTGCTGATAGCGGTGGTGGTGATGACCAGGCAGGTAAACTGGGACCTGGAGGGAGAGGGGCTTAGCTGCAAGTGAGTGGAGGCCCTGGAGGGTCAGGCAATGTCATCTCATGGTGGCCAAAGTGGGTAAGGAAAGGGAAGGGCTCTGTGAAGCCCAGGTAGGCCCAGGAAGTGTCCTGAGCTTGGGCTCAGGAGAGTCAGATGAAGGGTCCCAGGAGGCCCAGCTGGGCCCAGGGCTGGGTAGGAGGAAGAGAGGGTCTCAGGGGTCCAGGAAAGTTAGTCAAGGCTCCAGGGGCCAGTGAGTGCATCAAGGAACTCATCCATGAGCCCTGGTGAATTAAGGAGAGGTCAGACAAGAGATCTCAGGGTCCCTGGAGGGACTGTGATGACGAGGTGTCTGGGGTGGCAAGAGGGAGGGGTCCTAGGAGCCTCAGGTGGGTCAAACAGGATTAGGAGAGGTTTAGAGGGGCCTAGGTAGGGACGGAATCAGTCAAAGTGTGAGGGCCCCAGAGGATAAGATGAAAGATTCCAAGATGAAAGACTCTGGAGGGGTCCTTGGGGCCCAGGGGAGCTTAGGCTTAGGGTGGAACCCCCAGGTGGCTCAGACAGAGTTTGGAGAAAGTCCCAGGCTATCCCAGTGGGATCAGGGGAGGGACCCCTGGAAGTCCAGGTGAGTGAGTCAGGATGGGGAGAGGACCCCACAGGGTGCAGCCAGGGATTCCAAGGCTCCAAAAGGGCTCAGGGGCAAGATCCAGGGTGGGAGGCAGGTGAGCTCAAACAGGCTCCGCAGAAGGTGCAAGCCCCACCCTGTCCAGACAGATAGCCCCTGCCCACCTGCTCCCTGCGAGGAAGGTGGGGAAGTAGCAGCGGGGCATCCAGATGCTGTAGCTACTGGCCAGGAGCCACAGGATGGCGATCTCATCCAGCAGCTGGCCCAGGAAGCTGAGCGTCATGTGGAAGTACATAGAGAACAGGCCTAGGGCGGCGGAGGCAAGGCGAGGCGTCAGGGGCTGGCCTGTGCCCACACCCACCTCCCTTCTGTCGCAGAGCCACACCTACCAATGACCATGAAAAGGACCAGGGTCCCGTAGATGCAGCGGGAGCGCTTCTGGGCATAGGGGCGCATGAGGTACATCATGAGCGGCCCAAAGACCAGGAAGGAGACATTGCTGAACTGGAACAGAGACACAGGAGGGGGCTTGTCAGAAGGGGAGGCAGGGGAGGGCCACCTCAGGTCCAAACTCTCAGTCATCCCCCGATGGATCCCGTGCAACCTTCCCAGCAATTCACCAGCCGGAGACTTGTCAATCATTCACCTGTCACCCCTCCAGCTAACCTTTTCCCTTCCTTCCTTCCTGCCTTTCTTCCTTCTTCTCTCTGTCTCTGTTTCTCTCTCTTTCATGGTTCTAGGGATGGAACTCAGGGCCTGTGCATGCCAGGCAAATGCTCCACCACGGAGCCACCCCCCAAGTCCTCAGCTGATGTGGACAAACCACTGTTTGTCAGTAAATCCATTACTCCATCCATTATTCTAGGGGTTCATTCATTCACTGAGAGTGTGGCAAAGACTATATACTGAACTTCTATATATATTCTCCCTCTTTTCTTTTTAGAAGAAAACTCCATATCCACAGGTTCTGTAGCTATGAATTGAACCAACTTCGGATTGAAAATATTCAGGAAAAAGCTGGGCACCGTGGCGCATGCCTATAATCCCAGCACTCTGGGAGGCTGAGACAGGGGAAGCATGAGTTCAAAGCCAGCCTCAGCAACGGCAAGGTGCTAAGCAACTCAGCAAGACTCTTCTACATAAAAACACAAAATAGGGCTGGGGATGTGGCTCAGTGGTCGAGAGCCCCTGAGTTCAATCCCCGGTACCAAAAAAAAAAAAAAAGAAAAGAAAATATTCAGGAAAAGAAAATAATCGCTCCTATCCTGAACACGTACAGATATTTTTCAGGTCATTTGTCCCTCAACAACACAGTGTAAGTACTATCTCCACATCATTTACATTGTATTAGGTGTTATAAGCTATCTGTAGATGATTTAAAATCTATAGGAGGATTGTGTGAGTTCTATGCAAATACTAGTGCCATTTACTAGCAGAGACTTGAGCATTGGTGGATTTCAGTACCTGTGGGGGTTCCTGGAACCAGTCCCCATGGATACAAGAGACCATCATAGTATCTCCCAGGTTTTAGCCGAGCACACAGCTACTTGATGGGAGATGACAGTTTCCACCTGCTTCACAACTCACTGTGGCCTGGTGATCCAGTCTGGTTATTGGGATAAGGACACAAATGACATCTCTGTTTCCTGGTCAGTCCTTAAGAAGCCACTTGAGGCTTGCCCTATATTGTCCCTCTCTTCCCTGTGGATTTAAATGTCGACATGGAGGTCATATGTTAGCTTGACCTCATAGACAAAGAAAGACGACACAGCACCCTGATGACTCCCTCCTAACAGTGTAAAGCAGAGGTGAGGCTGTGTGGCTTCTAAGGTTAGATCATAAAAGAAGCTGTGGCTTCCACCTGACTCTCTTTATCTTGGAGCATAAGACTGGGGGGCCCTGAGCCACCAAGCAAAAACACTGGCTACCCTTGAAGCCATTATGTTGAGAGACCACACAGGATAGAGAGAGATGCTGGAGAACATCTGTTCCAACCCCAGATGTTTGATTCTACCCAGTTCAGTTGCAGCACAATTCAATGAACCTTCAGATGATTCCAACCACCCCCCAGCCTTGCAGCTGATGCCAAGTAGAGCAGAGATGAGCTGTCCCTGCTGAGCCCAACCTAGATCATAGATGGATTCATGAGTTTAATAAAAGCTGTCCTTGTTTCAGTTCACCAAACTTGAGGATAATTTGTTATGCAGTATTAGCTAGCTGAGAAAAAAGGAAATATTACTATGGGTCAAGATGATCAAGAAAAACTTCCTGGGGGAAGAGAAGGAAAAATAGAGGCCAGAAAATATGGCTGCATCTGTTCAGAGCCCCAGGAGGGCCTAGCTTTGCTATTTGATAAGGTTATCTGTGGCTTAATAACCTTTCTCCCTATAATTAGACAGCTACTACGTTTCAGGTCCCAGGCAAAATCTGTTATTTCCAGAATTTTCTTCTTATCCTTAAAGCAGCATTATAGAGAAGATACTGATTCTCAGAATGGTCAAATGGTCTAGCCCTATCACCAGGGCTAGTAAGTGAAAAATCCAAATTTGAGACCAGAGTTCAAGAAAGTGTGAATTTCTTACAAGATGGATCAGAGTTCTGTTCATTTGAGCAATGGAAACTGTTTAACAGGTTCCAACTGATAACTAACAATAAGACTACCAAGAATGCAGCAGTTAGGATGAAGGGTGGGATTGGGTAGTTCAACCACCCTCCTCCCTCCTTCCTTACTAACAAAACTAGTTTGGTTCAGTATTAGGAGGGCATGTCATTCTGGGGAGACAAAACACAGACCCAGGGAGGGAAAAACAATCAGTGCAAATTGATTTGATTCTCCCCTTTCTTCTATGAGAGCAGAATTCTTTCCGACTCCCTTGCAGCTCCATATGGCCATGTGAATGAGTTCTGGCCAACCAGATGTAGTTGTAGACGTAGTAGTGGCTTCCAGGTTATGCTCTTAGAGTGAAAGCATGTGACCTGTCCTTCTCTTTATTAAAATTTGAACCATCAAAAGAACTTTTGCACAGTGTTGCGGTGTTTAAGATGTGGCAGCTATTTTGCAACCGTGAGGAAGCAAGGCTAGAATAAAACCTAATAGTCAAGGACAGCAGTTCTCAAACTTGTTGGTCTCAGGATGCTTTTATATTCTTAAATATAAAGAAAACACTCCAGGAGATTTTATTTATATGAATTCAATCAATTGAGATTTACTATATTAGAACTTGAAATCAAGACATTTAAAAAATACAGGACTGCAGCCCGGCATGGTGGTGCACGCCTGTAATCCCAACACTTTGGGAGGCTGAGACAGGAGAATCGCAAGTTCAAAACCAACCTCAGCAATGATGAGGTGCTAAGCAACTCAGTGAGACCCTGTCTCTACATAAAACACAAAATAGGGCTGGGGATGTGGCTCAGTGGTTGAGTACCCCTGAGTCTAATCCTGGTAGCAAAAAATAAATAAAATAAAATACAGGACTGCATAGCACACACACCTTGGTCACCAGAGAGGATGGTGTCGTTGTGCATCATGAAACCTCTGGAAGATTCTATTGTGCCTGCATAAAGGAATTGGAGCCAAAAAGGCAAATGACATGTTCACATGATTATAAAAGCAACTGTGACCTTGAGGAACCCCTAAGAAGCTCTCGGGCATGCTCTGAGTCTGAGGTAACTAACACTTTGAGAAGGACTATGGCAGGAACAGCAGAGCAGAAAGACTGGAAGAACCCAGCCGTTTGATGGGTAAACCAGTTCTAGACTTCCACTTCTATAAAAATTTAGATATTCTTTCTGTTGAAGTGATTTTTAGTTGGCTGCTTTGTTGAAACCAATGCTTCCCCATTAACAGGCTTTGGGGCCTAGCGTGGGACCGGATCCCTGCTCCTGAGTCTGCTAGGTAGGTGGTGCTTTCGAAAGGGAACATAAATCCACTAACCTCCATCTCCAATCTGTGAAATACACGCAATGCTACCTACTATCAGTGCTGGTGACCCAGACGTCTCAGGTGTTATTAGCTACAGTGCAGTTAAGGTCATCAGACACTTGCACCAGATTTTCAATGATCCATGACTCCAGGCCTCCATCTGCTGACGCAGGATTTTGACTCCCCAGAAAGACGCCCCGGTACATCTGAGCCACAGCAGTCAACTCAGGAGCTCAGGAACGCTTTTCTTCTGCAGCATCCAACTTGAGGACAGCCAGCTTGCTTTCTCAGTGACAGCCTTCGCTCCCTGAAAAACCCTTCCTCTTGTTCAACCCAGGTCGTCTGCACCCCATCTTAGAAAGGGAAGGAACAGCACCCTGCTGACTAGCCCTCTGCCCTTCTCGGAGACCCTGTCTTAGGGATGCTGCCTCAAGAAGTTAGAGCACCGTGCTAAGAGGGGAAATCGTCCAGCACACAGTCAGCGTCCATCAGCTGGGACGTCGCCCCTGATGCTTCCCAGAGCAGGAGTCCTCCCAGGTCTGGGCAGCCCATGATTGTCCTTGAGGGATCACAGAACCAGGGCAAACACCATAATTGGAGGAACTAGCCTGAGCTTCATGGGCAGCTGGTTCCCAGCCCACGTCCACATCTCTACCCCGGTTCTCCACGCTGGGCCTGTGCCTGCCAATGGGCGAGTCATACACATCTCCAGGTCAGCCAGCCAGTTCCTAAGGCCTACCCTTAGGAGGTAGGAGGTACCCTCCTCCAACCAGATATCTGTGCCATGAGACCCCCACCTCACTAGAGGAGACACCTATCCTCCCCTGGGCCAATTAGGTTTTCTGTCTTGAGAATTTGAAATGTGAAGTTCCGTAGCTAAGGAGTCACTAACATTGAGTCACACCATTGGCAAGAATCTAAAGAGGCCTTTTAGATGCTGTTGTAATTGTGAAGACATAGCAGCCACATGTGACCATGAGGCATCAAAGCTAAGAGCAAATGCAAATATCCAAGGACACTATTTGCCCTCTCCTGAGTCCTCCAGAGCTGCCCTGGGTCCTGGGCTTCTCAAGCAACTCCTCCTTCCTTTTCTAAGATATTCTTAGATATTCTTATCTTTCCAGTGTGTTCTCGTCATTGCAAGTTTTGGCTTTTTAATTTTTGTTTTCTTTTGCTTCTTGCTTAAACCAGCATTCTGTTATTTAAATCCAACAGTCATCACCACGAGTGTGTTAGCTTGGGGTCTTTGGTAGCAAGCAACAGAAAATGATTGTGGGAACTTACATTATAAATATAAACAAATAGTTATTAAATATTGACCTAGAGATGGTAAATATGTAATAAATAGTATTTATTGAATATTTATGAAATATATATGTACATCTATGGAGATGTTCAAATTATTTTTCAAGTTGATGGTGGTGCCAACGCAACATGATTCAGTGGCAATCATACTTCACATTTTGAATTGCTATCTTTTGCCCAGTGAGTGACATGTGGTCTGACACTGTCTTTGGATGACAGCGGCAGCAGCAAGTCCCAGCTCCCAGTGAGCCACATCGTGAGGGCCAGTGAATGGCACCGTAGCGTAGGGTGCCGTCCAGGTGTGTTAAACGGGTTTTCCACTTATGATATTTTCAACCCACCACAAGTTTGTCAGGATGTGACCTGGTCATAGGTCCCAGAGTATTTGTGCTTATTCCATTCATTCATTCCAGGGGTGCTCACTCATCACGGGAATGGCTGAACACAAAGCAGAAACAAGAGCCGCTCAGCCTCTGTGGGGAAGAGATCTGTGCTCAGCCCCAGGTCCAGGTCCAGATTTGAATTCCCGGCTGAAGCCTGGACAGCATCCTACCCTTGGCCAGAGGGAGAGGAACACTTTGAGTACACAGCCACCAAGACCATTACTGGCAGGGGAGGGGCAGCTGTTGAAAGAAAACTGAGGTGATGGATACATGCCTTGGCTTGAATGTGGATTGTGCCCCTGAAACTCTTGATTTTTTTTTTTTGGTATTGGGGATAGAAGCCAGGGGTGCTTTACCACTGAGCTGCATCCCCAGCCCTTTCTATTTTTTATTTTGAGATGGGTCTTGCTAAGTTGCTGAGGCTGAACTTTGAACTTTCCATCCTCCTGCCTCAGCCTCTCAAGTAGCTGGGATGATCGGTATGCACCACGGTGCCCAGCTTCACATGGGAATTTTGCTCCCATGATGATATACTAAGAGGGAATTAGTGTTCTGCCTGTCATGGGGTTAATGGGTGACCTGGAGGGGTCTGCCATGGGAGCCACATGTGGGACTGCCAGCAAGGAGGCTAGGTGCCCGCTGCCGCCCCTTGGCCTTGGACCAGAACTGCGAGCCCAAATAAATCTCTTTTCTTTAAAACATCCCCAGTCTTGGCATTGTGTTATTAGCAACAGAAAACGGACTGCCCAGTACGCCTGTCATTCACTTCCTACCTGCTTGTCCTGTGCTCTGGAGTGTGCTCATTCCTTGCTCTGAGAGGCTGTCTTCCCTCCTCTGTACTGTACTCTGGTATTGGAATATACTAGGTGCTCAATAAATAGTGCCTGTTGACCAGATCTTCAGAGCATCACCCTGCACATGCATGAGAACGTTCTGCAGGGTGTGGTGGCGCTTGCCTGTCATCCCAGGAACTTGGGAGGCTGAGGCAGGAGGAGTACGAGTGTGATCCTGGGGACCAACCTGCGGGACTCAGTGAGATCTTATCTCAAAATGAAAAATAAAAAGGGCTGGGGAGGGAGCTCAGTGGGAGAGCACTTGCCTAGCATGTGTGAGGTCCTTGGGTTCCATCCCTAGCTCAGGAAAAAAAAATTGCAGAGGGCCTTGCATGTAGAAAGTTCTGGATAAAAGGTTCCATAATTGTTACTGTCTCATCTTTTGACCAGCCACACAGCAGAGACTGTTTCTTATCTTCATGATCACCCTGCAAGTCCAGGTTTCTAGTATTTCTTTGGCAATGAGGAACGGTCTCAGACAGGTAAAGTGACTTCTGTGAGATTGCTCACCACAGGGGCCTCTGAAGTAGGGCTAGGCAGGTGGTGAGGAGCAAAAGGGGCCTCCCCTGT
>PVHX01013751.1:36799-53434 GCA_004024805.1 Geosciurus inauris
CAGGGACTGAACTCAGGGGCACTCGACCACAGAGCCACATCCCCAGCCCTATTTTGTGTTTTATGTAGAGACAGGGTCTCACTGAGTTGCTTAGCGCCTGGCCTTTGCTGAGGCTGGCTTTGAACTCTCCATCCTCCTGTCTCAGCCTCCCAAGGTGCTGGGATTACAGGCTTGTGTCACCGCACCCGGCTAGGAACAGGCTTTTTATGGGGGTGGCTATTGCGAGCTCAGCATCCCTGAGCATGGGGAGTGAGTACCAGGCAGCATGTGGATGGCGGAATAGAAGGGCCCAGCTGGCTCCAGGGTCTCTGATAACAGCAGTGACACCAGGGTCCCCCTCCCCGCCTCCAGGGCTGGCTCCCACGGTCCTGCACCACGCCCCACACAGGTCGGGTGAGGATGGAGCTGCCTCAGTCTGGGATCCTATCCAAAGCCAGCCCAGCCTGAGCATAGGACTTGCGCAGGCTGTGCTTCCTGGGCACAGCCTGAGGAGCGTCCCCTCTTTCAATCATTCGACAGCCATGAGCTTGAGGATCTTACCAGTGCCCCAGAACAAAGTCCCTGCCTTTGTCGGGTATGCCTAGTTCCAACGGTGGGCGCGTTCCCTGCCTCAACTCCTTCCTTGGATCTCCAAGATCTCCAAGCACCCAGGGGAGGTTTGGAGCACTAAGTGTCAGGCTGGGGAGTTGCTGTTGGCCACACCCCCCCACCTGCCTCTAGAGTGGTGCCTGGCACACAGTAGGAGCTCAGTAAGTTGTTGTAGAAAACAATGCTTATACCTGGCGTAGTGGTGCAAACCTATGATCTTGGGGATTGGGGAGGCTGAGGCAGGAGGATCTCTTGACTTCAAGGCCAGTCTCAGCAACTTAGTGAGACCCTGTCTCAAAATAAAAATAAGGGGGCTGGGGTTATGGCTCAGTGGTAGCGTGCTCGCCTAGCATGCGGGAAGCACTGGGTTCAATCCTCAGCACCACATAAAAAATAAAATAAAATAAAGATATTCTATCCACCTACAACTAAAAAATAAAATATTAAAAAATAAATAAATAAAATAAAAAATAAGGGCTGGGGATACAGCTCAGCTGGTAGTGTGCTTGCCTCGCATGCACAAGGCCCCCGGTTCAATCCCCAGCACCACACAAAATAAATAAATAAATAAATTGAAATAAAATAAAAAATAAAAAAGGATGGGGGTGTGGCTCGCTCAGTGGTTGAGCACCCCTGGGTTCAGTCCCCAGGAAAGGGGGGAAGCAGGCAGGGGAGGAAGCGATCTGCACTGGGAATACGTGTAACTGTGCCTGGGAGCCCCACAGAGGCGCGGAGACAGCGGCCTTGAATCACTAGAACTTACGAGTGGCAGATAGATTGTGGCAAAGGCAAGAAGGAGGCTGAGGGGTGAGGACAGAGAGGAAGGGAGGCAGGAAAGGCCGGAGGGGAGGAACCCATGGCCCCCTTGGAAGGACTTGGGTTTGGGGCTCTTCCCTCTCGCCTGTACCCCAGCTGCAGTCCTCAGGGTTGCTGTTTCTCTTCTATTTCTCCATTAACTCATTTCTTGACTTATTTACCACCTCTGCCCTCCCCCACTGGACTGGGACTTCCCTGAGGACAGAGGAGACCTGTTTTGTCCCTGTGTCCCTAGCAATTGTCACATGGCACAGCCAGTGCTGAATCCATCTGCTCTGTGACATCTGCCACCACCTCGTTCTTTCTCCTCATCGCTGAAGTCCAACCCCCCACCCACGCCTGGCCTGCCACCTGCTGTGGACAGTCACCTGCATGCATTGAACACCTGCTGGTCCTGGACAGGGTGAACAGAACCAGTGCCAGCCACAGTGCAAGACTGGTGAATCAGACGCCCGCCATTCATTGCCAAGCCCTGGGGGACCAGGGACCCTCAGCACCGTGGGGAAACGAGAGGCTCTGGGACGGGGCTCTCTTGGCATGCTGTGTGACCCTGGGGAAGGAGCTTGCCCTGAGTTTTTATTTCCCCATCCGTTGGGGAGCATAAGGGTAACTACTACATAGGATTTTTATGAGGATTATATGAAGTGCTATATATTAAAGAAAATTAATAAATGTCAGGTCAATATTTTGCAGTTTTGTGCTATGTTGGCTTTCGATGATAATAGTTTCAATACACTCAATGCTCAGAAGTCCCAGGAGCTATGAGGTTTTGCTATGTCTCTGTTTTAAATAAGAGATATAAATCATGTACTATAAAATCCACTCTTTTAAGGAAATCAATCTTGTGGTTTCTAGCACACTTCAAGGTTATCTAACCACCACCTCTACCTAATTCCAGAACGTTTGTATTACCCCCAAGAGGAGCTTGTCCCTGGCCTTCCCCAGGCCTGTACCCACGGACCCATGTCCTGTCCCTGGACTCCCCTGTCCTGGATGCCTGTCACTGGGTCACACATCATGGCCTGTGTGTTTGGCTCTCACTGAATACCAGGTGCTCAGGCCCATCAGCACTGCAGTGCAAGTCACCTTGCTCCTGCTGGTGGCCAAGGGACCTCCAGGTGAGCGTGCCTGTTTTGCTGTGGCCTGAGCTGACACCCTGATGGGCGCCCAGCAGGAGAGACGGGAGAGAGTGGTGAGCTTCCCCAGGACACCAGCCCCCCAGGAGATGGTGTCCTTTCAGTCCCCTCTGCATCTCCAGAACCCAGGACAGTGCCTGGCACAGGCCATGTGCTCCAGCCATCCTTGTGGGAACAGAATGGAGAGATGGCTGTCCCACCGTGGACCTCCCCCGCTGGGGGCTAGCAGAGTGGGATCATCAGCACCCATCTTCCAAAGGAGGAAGGAGGTCCCGAGGGACCATCAAGTCCGCACCTGGGCATGGCCACCAGCATCATACATGTGCTCATTCTAGTTGTGGTGTCTTCCCTGCCTGAGGACAAGGACTGCACCCTCCAGAGGCACCAGGTGATCACTAGCTAGTTAATGGGGAGGAAGGCAGAAGAGGGAGGTGCCACCGGCTGTCCAGTGTGCCCGTGGTATAGAGCTCCTGGGGCCCGTCCAGTGCACACAACCAAAGGCTCAGAGAGGGATGGCTGCCCCCTGTGTCACACAGCACTAACACTGCAGCAGGAGGCTCGGGGAGATGGGCACAGAGCAGCCAGCGCCCCTGCCACACTGTCCCTGCTCTGGTGTCTTTTCAGTGCCCCTAGAGCCTTCCTGCTCCTCTTACCTCCTGCCTCCCCTGGGCAGGTAGGCACCCCATGTTCTATAACGGAGTCAAAGAGTTTTCTGAGAGGATGAGCTGCAGGTCCCACAGGAGGAAATGCAGCTCGCAGCCTCTAGGAGCCAGGTGCCATGAACCTTCCTCCCACCTGTATCACTGGGAATCTAAACTCTCCCAAGCTCACAGCAGCCCAGCAGGAGGCCAGCAGGCCAAGCGGGACAGGCACAAATTGGAGTGACCCCGCCCTTGACTTCAGCCCTGCCTTCGCCTGACCTCTGCTCCTGCTGGGTGACCCCTCCCGGCTCTCTCAGCCCACAGTGGAACTCAGCCAGCTGACCTCACACCGCAACTCTCAGCTGCTCAGAGCCGCCGTGGCTCCCAGGTGCCCTGATGGCTGCCCTCCTCAGCCTGGCATTGCTGACTTGGCCCAGAAACCTCCCCAGTCCTTCCTCTCACCCTTCTGTCCCTCCATCCCTCCAGGACAGGCACCTGAACTCTGACTTCAAACCACCTGCTATTTTCCAACAGGACATGCTTTCTTGCCTCAGGGACTTTGCCTCTGTCATGCCCCTTGCCCAATAGCCTGAGAGAACACTCACTCCCGTCCTGAGACCTGGTGCACACTGCACCCTTGACCTCTCCTCCTCATTAGGCAAGCTGAGGCCTCCTGACCCACCCCCAGGGCTCCCACCCCTAGCTTCTGCCGCAGGCTCACCATGGGGTGCAGGAATGTACCTGTCATTCTGGACAAACCCATCCATGCCCTGAGCATGCCAAACCTCTCTGGAACCTAAGGATCACCCAGCTTTTACTGGTGTGTAGCATTTTGTTGAAGAAATGAGTTGGCCGATGAGTGCAAGATGAATTTCTAGCACTCCAACACAGCAGTGAGAATTTCTGTTGGATCCAGGTGCAGTGGCACACGCCTGTAATCCCAAGCAGGTAGGGAGGCTGAGGCAGGACGATCAAAAGTCCGAGACCAGCCTCAGCAACTTAGTGAGGCCCTGAGCAACTCAGTGAGACCCTGTCTCAAAATAAAAAGGACTCAAAATAAAATTAAAAATTAAAAAATAAAGAATCTCAAAAAATAAAGAAAAAAATAAAAGGACTGAGGCTGGGCACGGTGGCGCACGCCTGTCATCCTAGCACTTTGGGAGGCTAAGACAGGAGGATCGCGAGTTCAAAGCCAGCCTCAACAACGGTGAGGTGCTAAGCAACTCAGTGAGACCCTGTCTCTACCTAAAACACAAAATAGGGCTGGGGATGTGGCTCAGTGGTTGAGTGCCCCTGAGTTCAATCCCGGTAACCCACCCCCACCCCGGCAAAATGACTCGGGATGGGCTGAGGGGTTGAACACCCCTGAGTTCAATCCATGGTACCAAATAAAATGTTTGTCAGTTGGGGGTGAGGGTGTGGCCTAGTGGAGGAGCACTTGCCTATCTCGGGACACACCCGCAAAGTTCTGCTCTTCTCTCCTCTCCATCCCTTTCAGCCACAGAAACACCTTCCCCTCTCCCAATCTGACCAGCTCCTCTTTGACTTCCAGAATTTCTTTTTTCTTTTTCTTTTTTTGTGGTACTGGGGATTGAACTTGGGGGCACTCGACCACTGAGCCACATCCCCAGCCCTATTTTGTGTTTTATGTAGAGACAGGGTCTCACTGAGTTGCTTAGTACCTCGCCATTGCTGAGGCTGGCTTTGAACTCGCGATCCTCCTGTCTCAGCCTTCCTAAGTGCTGGGGTTACAGGTGTGTGCCACCATGCCTAGCTGACTTCCAGAATTTTGTATATCTTTTCTGCTTCTTCTGTTCTCCATTTCCACACTTCTACCCCACTCAGTGAACTCCTAGTCATCTTTCCAAAACCCAACTCCTAGGTGCCCTTCTCCATGAAGCCTCCCAACACCTGGGCTGAGTCCTTTGCTGTTTCCTTCTTCTACAACCTTGGCCATGAGCATCTGGGCCCTGCCTCTTAACCTGACTCAGAGCTCTCTGCAAGCAGAGAAAGATTCCTCTTTGGAGTAACATTTTCAATGTGAATCATGATTCGTAAGCAGGTCACGATGAAATCAATGTGAACAGATTTTTAAAATGTTTTCTGCTCCGTACGTTGCCTTTCGTTTACATCTCTGGATCAAAAGCAGGCTCTTGAACAGCTGCACAGGATTTCACCGGAACGTATTCAGCCCCACAGACAGGCAACAAGGCTACAACTTCCATTTTATTTATTCATTTATTTTCTCACAATTACAAATGACTCAGGGATGACTCTGTATATAAATCTTGTTGTCTTTTGGGATGGTTTCTTTCGTACAAACTCCCAGAGGCACAGTGACTAGGTTGGAACAGGGGCATCATTTGTACATTCATCCTTAGACACAAGCCATCCAGGTGCACACAAGAGACAGCAGGAGGATGTGCCCCGTCACTATGAAGACACTGTGTAATTTATTCTATGTTCGTTTATTTTGTTATTTTGAACAGGGTATCACTTGGGCTGTCCTTGAACTCCTGGGCTCCAGTGATCCTCCTACCTTAGCCTTCTCAGTAAACTGATACAACAGACAAAAGTCACAACAACCAACTGTTGGGCACGGTAGCGCACGCCTGTAATCTCACCAGCTTGGGAGGCTGAGGCAGGAGGATCACGAGTTCAAAGCCAGACTCAGCAAAAGCAAGTTGCTAAGCAACTCAGTGAGACCCTGTCTCTTAATAAAATTCAAAATAGGGCTGGGGATGTGGCTTACTGGTCGAGTGCCCCTGAGTTGAATCCCTGGTAACAACAACAAAAAAAAAAGTCACCATGCCTGGCTTACACTCTTTATTCATGTTTTTAATGTTATTTTATTTTTTATACCTTTATTTTATTTATTTGTTTGTACATGGTGTTGGAGTTCAAACCCTATGCTGCACACGTGCTAGGCAAGCGCTCTACCGCTGAGCTGCATCTCCAGCCCCCTTAAACTCCCTTTTTGTTTTTTAGTACTAAGGATTGAACACAGGGATGCTTAACCACTGAGCCACATCCCTTTTTACATTTTACTTAGAGACAGGGTCTTGCTGAGTTGCTAAGTGCCTTGCTAAATTGCTAAGGCTGGCTTTGACCTTGTGATCCTCCTGTCTCAGCCTTCTGAGCTGCTGGGATGACAGGTGTGCACCACCATGCTCGGCTTAAACTCACTTTTTTAATTTTTTTATTATTTATTTTTATTTTTTGTGGTGCTGGGGATTGAACCCAGGGCCTTGTGCATGCAAGGCAAGCACTCTACTAACCGAGCTATATCCCCAGCCCTTAAACTCACTTTTAATCCCTAATTCAGAGCAAAGAATACTATCATCTCGCTGTCCTCCATTTGAGTGGATTTTTTGCATAAGTGTATCAGAGGTGGGCAAACCATGACCTTGAGCCTAATTCAGCCACTTGCCTTGTATTATGTGCCTGGCAAGCTAAGAAATAACTCTTCCCTGTTCGAATGGTGAAAATTATTTTGCCATGTGTGAAAATGATAAGAAATTGTATTGCAGCATCCATAAATAAAGTTTTGTTGGAACACTGCCATACCCAGGCACTTACAGATCACCGGGGAGGCTCTGAAGCCATTGGCAAAGCTAAAGAGTTGAGACACAGAGTACATGTTCCACAGAGCCAAAAGTATTTACTAGCTGGGTCTGCACAGAACAAGTTTGTCACTCCACCCCACTCTACCCCCTTGAATGATATAATTATCACTCAGTAGTGTTTTGGAGGAGAAAACCTTGGAGAAGCCAGGTGCGGTGGCGCAAGCCTGTAATCCCAACACTTAGGGAGGCTGAGACAGGAGGATCGCGAGTTCAAAGCCAGCCTCAGGGGGCTGGGATTGTGGCGCCGTGGTAGCGTGCTCGCCTAGCACGTGTGAGGCGCTGGGTTCAATCCTCAGCACTACATAAAAACAAAATACAAATATTCTGTCCACCTACAACTAAAATAAATAAATAAATAAATAAAATTAAAAAAAAAAAAAAAGCCAGCCTCAGCAACAGCGAGGCACTAAGCAACTCAGTGAGACCCTGTCTGTACATAAAACACAAAATAGGGCTGGGGATGTGGTCGAGTGCCCCTGAGTTCAATCTCCAGTACCAAAAAACAAAACAAACAAAAAAAGAAAAGAAAAGAAAGAAAACCTTAGAGAAACCATTCTGTGTGTGTGTGCATGTGTGTGTGTGTGCGCTGGGGATGGAGTCCAGGGTCTCACACATGCTAGGCACACATTCTACCACTGAGCAGCACCCCCAGCCCCTTTTATTTTATGTTGAGGCCTTGCTAAGTTGCTGAGGCTGGCCTCAAGCTTGTGATCCTCCTACCTCAGTCTCCAGAGTCACTGAGATGACAGGCATGTGCCACTGCACCCACTGAGGAACCCTTTCTGACCCAGCTGACTCAACCCCTGACTATTTTGATCTTTCACTCTCAAAAACGATTAATCTCAGGAAAACTGGGGTGAGTTGGTCACCCTGGGCTGGGCAGTCTCCTCCTCCAGGAAACCTTTCTTGACCTCCCACGTGGCCTCCTGGGCACCTTCACAGTGGCCTCTGTGCCCTGCATTATAGCCTTTTCTACAGAAGAGAAAAGCTCCAAGTATACTTGCACCAGGGAAAGGAGAAGGTCAGTGACTGGAAGTGTGGGACCCAGGTAAGACGCTGCAATGCCTCTTTCCTAATCTCTGTCGTGACTTGGGAAAGCTGGAGACCTGCCCGCGGCCTTCCGGGTGTCCACAGGGGCAGGCTAAAGGAGGACCCTGTGTGCGAGTTCGGGGCTAGACCTTCCCGACTCTGTCAGCACCTATCCTGGCCTTTTGTGGGGATGGGCCCACCAGAGAACATTCTGGGCCACGGGGGCTTCCAGGAAATGCGGAGAGAAGAGTCCCAGAATCCCCGCCCCTCTTCCCAGCCTCTGATGAGTGGCACATTTGTTCCCTTCCCAGGATACAGATGGGACAACTGAGGGCCACATAAGGCATCCCCAGCCCAGGAGGAGAGAGCTCTAGGGAGATGAGGAGGAGATCGGTGCAAAGCTATCATGGTCAAGCGAGCCTAAGCATCCTAGAACTGAGCACCCCACCCTAGAGTTGCCAAGTTCAAGTTCACCCTGGCTGTAAGTGCCAGCTGACCCTAAGCACGTCTTCTAGCCTCTGAATCCCGGCTTCCTTAGGTAGAAGATGGGATGAACGCTGTGCTAGCTGATGTCCTGCGTCACCATGAAGATTCAAGAGGTTTTTCAGGTAAAATGCTCAAGACAACACCTGGCATACAGCAAGTACCCAGTGAAGACCAGTGTTCACAGACCACACAGGGCACCGTGTGGGGAGCCTGCCTGCATGCCTACCAGCCCAGCAGCAGCAGCCAGGCCCGCGAGCACCTGCTTCCCTGGACACCAGGGTCCTGCTCAGGAAGAGCTCAGCGCAGGTGACTTTCTATGATGGCCATATCTCTCAAGCTTTGGTTCAATGCCATTGTTGTTTACCCACGCATGATTCTTGAGCACTTCCAAGGTTGTGCTGGAGCAGGGTCTGCGGGGAGGAGGACTGACCATTCCACTACCCCAGGACTGAGGGGTTTTCTGGGAGGTGAAACTTTCAGTGCTAAAAATAATCCCAGGAGAACAGATGATTTGGGCTGGGCTGGAGGAGCCATAAAAACAAGCAAGACACAGTCACCTCCTCCATGAAGCCTTCCCTGATCCACCCTTACTGACTCAGAGGCCTCCTCTGGGTATCCTCACAGTTGTCTGTGCATCCCCCATTATAGCACCATCACCCTGGGTTGCAAACACCCGGAGTCCTGTCTGTGCTGTCTGCTCAGAGGAGAGGTCTGCCCCCTTCCTGGCATCCCCTACCACAAGGGTTGATGCCAAATAAAGACAAAATAAATGAATGAAAGCCGACACTCCTTGTCTAACCAATGAGAAGATGGAGCCACAGACAGGCAAACTGCTCAAGCAAGATTCCCCAGTGAGGATGTGGAGAAGCCAGGTTTTGAACTCACGCCTGGTGAGACTCCCTGCCACCCCACCCCGGCGCCCGCCGTCCTCACCGTGTTGTAGAACTCAGCCACCAGCTGTGAGTGCTGGAAGTTGCTCTCACACCAGTCCACCTCGGAGCTCTGGTACGCAAAGATGCTGGGCATCTTCACACAGTGACTACCACCTGCTCACTGTGCCTGGCAGAGACAGGCAGGCAGAGCAAGTGAGTCCAGGAGGGCCCGGCCCAGGTGAGGCAGGAGAGGACAGCTTGGTGCCCCGCGGCAGGCTAAGAGGAAAAACCTGCTGGGCAGCCCGGCTGATGCTGTGCAGTGGCGGTGGTGGCCTTGGGCACCAACCACGGAGCTGGCACTGCTCAGGTGGGGCGTGGGGGAGCAGGGAGGAGGCCTCCCATCTCGGCTCCCAAGGAGCAGAGTCAGGGCCATGGACTTTTCTAGAATGGTAATAAGGACACCAGAGTCCACCGTGGTGTGTGCGCCACGCTCTCTGTTTCACAGATGAGCAAGCTGAGGTAGAGGGCAAGGTTAATGGGTAGTAACAACCAGGCTGCTTCTGAACCTCAGGCTCCCAACCACTAGGCTTACTGCCTGGGCACCACTCAAAGGCCCGCACAGGGGCAGCGGCTGGACACCCACTCCAATGGGCTTGGCTCAGCCCATTAGGGCCCTTGGCTAGGAGACTCTGTCCTGTCATTTCCCCCTTGGGGACCTTGTTCTTCTGTCTGTGCTATGAAAAGTTGGGCTGGATGGAAGCCATTTCTTGTGGATGATCAAGACCTCACATGCGCCGGCTGCAGTGGCCCACACCTATAATTCCAGCTACGAGGAGATGAGGCAGGACGACCGCGAGCTTGAGGCCAGCCTGAGCAACCTAGTTCTCCTTCGTCTTACAATTTTGAAAACTGGGATGGTGGTGGCTGTGGGTGCTGCTTAGTGGTAGAGTCCCTGCCTAGCACACGTGAGGCCCTGGGTTCCATCCGCAGCCCCCTAAAACTTACACCATAAGGAAGATGTCACATGCTTGGAGTATCCCGTCAGCCACCAGGGGCCACAGATGAGGAGGGTACCTGCGGAGGTCCAAATCTGAGGTCCTAGGTTCTGGCTTCTAAGGATGGTGGGGGAGCTCTGGGACTGCAGAGCAGGGACTGTTTTTCTGAGCCCCTTGATTTCCTAAACCGTGTGACCTTGGGCAAGTGAACTCACCTCTGTGATCCTCATCTTACTCACCTGTAATAGGAAGGTGACATTTACAGATGGAATTGTTACAAAGGGATACTGCAGGCTTAGCTGAGATACCAAGGCTTAGCTCCTTGTCTGGATCAGAGGAGGTTCTTAAGAAATGGCAATGGTGTTTCTTACTGTAGGTGACCTTGAGCTTTAAGGCAAGCTCGTGGGATGGTGATATTGATGGTGATGAGGATAGGCACACTCTTACTAACTTTATACCAGCACCAGACTCTTTTCTAGGTTATCAAACTTCAGTATTATCTTACTTAATGTTCTTGGGGGGGGGCGGTACCGGGGATTGAACTCAGGGGCACTCGACCACCGAGCCACATCCCCAGCTCTATTTTGTATTGTATTTAGAGACAAGGTCTCACTGAGTTGCAGAGCACCTCGCTTTTGCTGAGGCTGGCTTTGAACTCATGATCCTCCTGCCTCAGCCTCTGTATAGATAGTTAATATTATGGGCCCGTCCTTGCATGTGACTTAGGAGGGGAGAGCTCATTAGTGAGGAATTTGGAAAAACTTTGAGGAAGCACTCTCAATGTTATTGTTCGGGGCCATCTGACGCACTAACAAGCTCTTGGTGCCTCAAAACTTTCAGCCTTTGATCCTGTGAGTTTTGGAACCTGGCCAGTTCCCACCTCACAGAGATTTTACAGCCTAAGGCCCGCTGCATAACGCTGGACTGCATGTTGGGAGGGGTTGCTGTGTCTTTTTAAGCCCCCAAAGGAGAGAGAAGACAGAAGAAGGGGATCCATCTGGACCGGAGAAGAAGGAGAAGGATTTCAACTGGACTGGAGAAGAAGGGGATCCATCTGGACCGGAGAAGAAGGGATCCATCTGAAGAGGAGAGATTGAATCCATCTGAGAAGAAATTTCAACCGGGGAAGAAAGAATCCGATGTTTTGGAGTAAGAAGAAGGAACCTGATGATAAGAAGAAGGAAGAAGGCAGACCCTCACCTGTGCTGTTTACCCTACCCTCGGTGTTGCTGATGTTGCTGATTTTGCCCGAGGATAGGTGTTGAAGGTGTTGATGCTGTTGTGAGTAAAGAAGAAGGATCTTGAATGGTGCTTTGAGGAGAAAGGTGATGGTGGTGCTTTGAAGAGGAAGGCTCTTACCTATGTGTCTATCCCATTCTTGGTGTTGCTTATTTTGCCCAAGGCTGGGTGCTGGAGGTAACGATGATGCTTTGAGTGTACTCGCAAACCCGTGTTGATTGATGAGTGCTTATTGGGCTGGAGCCGCTCTCTCTTTCTGTTTTTCTATGTTATTGATTCATGATATACAATATTCAATATTGCAAAGTATAACTGTTGCTTGCTTTGTTATATTGTCTCATATTAAAGCTTATAAAACCCATCCTGTTGTGAGGCTGGTGATTCACCCCACGAATCTGCCTAGATAAATTAGTCTGAGCTCAGCAATTCTTGGTCATAGATCCAGATCAAGACAGCCTCCCGAGCCACTGGGATTACAGGGGTGCGCCACCATGCCTGGAACATTTAATGTTCTTATCAGCTCTGAGACAATAACTACTTTTTCTTCAGATTGCTAATAAGAAAACAGACACTCAGAACTGAAGCAACTACCTCAGGTCAAATATCTAGAATATGACAGATGGAGGCAAGCCATGTCACCTCTGATACCGTTTCCTGGCCTGTGAAATGGGAACAGTGGTTGTCCCTCCTTCCCAGGTTCCTTGTGAACATACAATGGCCAGTTACGGTGTTTCTCCCGCAAGATAACCTGTCAATACAGGGAACCACATGCCCAGTCGTGCAACTGCGCGGTGGGTAGTAGATCCAGAACTCTCCCTTGTTGCAGGAGCTGGCTCAGAGCTGGTGTCTGATGCCTGTTGACACCTGGTCTCTCTGTTGGACAAAAAGCCCCTCAGCTACTGGGGTCCAGCTACACTGGACCACACACAGTGCCCATGTTGGCCTCACCTTTTAAACAGGTGCGTCTTCCTAGCAGGTGGGATATCCTGCCCAGCCATTGTAGGGTTATGAAGTTTCCTTTGTTAAATGAATGTATGTAAGCTTCGTAATTGTGGTGTTGGTTACACAAATCTGTACATGTGATGAAATCGCACCAACACCCTCAGCCAGGCTTGTTAGAGCTATTGAAATCTGAATGCGGTCTCCAGATCATATCAACGCCAATTTTCTGGTTTGGAAATGATATTGTTATGTAAGATGTCACCACTGGAGAAGCTGCATGCAGTGTACATGGGACTGCTCTGCTTTGTACCTTTTTTTTTTTTTTCGTGCAGGGACTTGAACCCAGGGCCTTATACATACTAAGCATGTGCTCTACCACAGAGTCATACCCCAGCTTCTGCACTATTATTATACCTTCCTGAAAGACTACAATTATTCTAAAATAAGAAGGTTTTTTAAAAGTAGTTGAAGCCAGGCACACAGAGTGGCACACACCTGTAATCCCAGCACTTTGGGAGGCTGAGGCAGGAGGATCGCGAGTTCGAAGCCAGCCTCAGCAATGGCGAGGTGCTCAGCAACTCCGTGAGACCCTGTCTCTACATAAAACACAAAATAGGGCTGGGGATGTGGCTCAGTGGTCGAGTGTCCCTGAGTTCAATTCTCGGTACCAAAAAAAAAAAAAAAGTAGTTGATTTGGGGTGCTGGGTTCAATTCTCCAGCACTGAAAATAAAAGTGTTGATTCATATTTATTTCTAACTATCCCTCTCTCCCTCCCTTCTTCTCCCCCACCTCCTGGGGATTGAACTTGGCGACACTACCACTGAGCCCTTTTTATTTTGAAGCTGGGTCCCACTGAGTTGTTCAGGCTGGCCTTGAACTGATGATCCTCCTGCCTCTTGAGTCACTGGGATGATAAGCAGTTTGCAAATGGAGAAACAAAATGTAGTCTCTTTTTACAATGGAATATTACTCAGCCTTGAAAATTAGGACAAAAATTTTAACTCCTGTCCCAACATGGAAGAACCTTGAGAACATCATGCTATAATGCTATGTTTTCACACCTTTGGAAATTTGAATGATTTAAATGAAAATAATAATACATGCAACTGGTTATGTGACCAGGGACAAAACATTAGCAGAGGATTAGTGAATGTCACAATCTGAGAAGTTCTGGCAACTTCAAACATTTCCTTGTCCAGAAAGCAGGACTGAGGACAGGAAAGATAAAGGTTGTATCTAGGCCAGTGTGGTGGCACATGCTCATCTACCCAGCTGCTCAGGAGGCTGAGGCAGAAGGACCACGTGAACCCAAGAGTCTAAGGCTCGCCCAGACAACACAGCAAGGCTGTCTCAAGAGAAAAATAAAAAGTTAAATCTAAAATCTCCCAGTGAATCTAGAAGGTTTGATCGGGATATACCTCAGATTTCAGTCACGTGTCGGGTGGGTCAGGACAAGTGACATCAACCTTCCAAGAAATCCCTCACATTGGCTTCTAATGCAGGTTAACGCCATGGATGGTTTAGAAAAGTTTTGCCAGATAAAATATAGGATGCTCAGTTAAATTTGAATTTCAGATAAGCTGAGCGATGAGTAACTTTATAACATAAATATTTTCCGATATGTTGCATGGGACCACCTTATACTAAAAATGATTCCTCATTTAACTTCAGTGGGTCACCTGTGTTTTTATTTGCTAAATCTGAGATGCCTAATTGGGAAGTGCAGACAGCGGTCTGTCTCCTCAGATTCCACACTTGTAGATTCAACAACTGTGGCTCAAAGCATTTAGAAAAAAAGTTGTACAGAGCTGGGTGCGGTGGCGCAAGCCTGTAATCCCAGCACTTTGGGAGGCTGACACAGGAGAATCGTGAGTTCAAAGCCAGCCTCAGCAACGGCGAGGAGCTAAGCAACTCAGTGAGACCCTGTCTCTACATAAAACACAGAATAGGGATGGGGATGTGGCTCAGTGGTTGAGTGCCCCTGGGTTCAATCTCCAATACCAAAAAAAAAGAAAAGAAAAGTTGTACAGACACTTTTTTCTTATAATTATCCCCTACACAATACAGTAAAGCAACAATTTGCACAGCATGTACGTTGCCTTAGATCTTACGAGTCATCTAGAGACCACTTAAAGTTTCTGATAGAACATGTGTAGGTTTTTAATTATTTTTTTTTAATTTTTGGTACTGGGGATTGAACTCAGGGGCACTCGACCACTGAGCCACCTCCCAGCCCTATTTTGTGTTTTATGTAGAGACAGGGTCTCACTGAGTTGCTTAGCACCTCGCTGTTGCTGAGGCTGGCTTTGAACTCGCGATCCTCCTGTCTCAGCCTCCCTAAGTGCTGGGATTACAGGCTTGTGCCACCGTGCCCAGCTTATGTGTAGGTTTTATACAAAGATTATGCCATTTTATAAAGGACTTGAACTCCAGGATTTAAGTATCCATGGTGGGGGAGGAGGTCCTGGTACCAATTCCTTATGGATACCCAGGGACCACTGCCTCTTTTTAACTCTTCCTCTGACCCATTCTTCCCTCCAAAAAAGAGTTCCAGTGGGCGCAATGGCACACACCTGTAATTTCAGCAATTTAGGAGACAGGCAGGAGAATGGCAAGTTTAAGGCCAATCTGGGCAACTGAGCAAGGTCCTCAACAACTTAGCAAGACCTTGCCTCAAAATTAAAAATAAAAAGGATTGGGGATGTAGCTCGATGGTAAAGCACCCCTAGAATCAAATCCCAATACCATAAATAAATAAATAAAGGATGAGAGAGAGAGAGTTCACCACAGTTGCCATGAAATGGCATTATGTTAGCCAGGCATGGTGGCGCACACCTGTAATCCCAGCACTTAGGGAGGCTGAGACAGGAGAATCGCGAGTTCAAAGCCAGCCTCGGCAACCGTGAGGCACTAAGCAACTCAGTGAGACCCTGTCTCTGCATAAAACACAAAATAGGGCTGGGGATGTGGCTCAGTGGTCGAGTGCCCCTGAGTTCAATCCCCAGTACCAAAAAAAGAAATGGCATATGTCGTTCCCTGTTTCTGCCTCACCTCTTCCAAAATCCAGGAGCCCCAAGTGGCTATTGTGAGGTCAGCTTTTTCAAGGCTGAGGACTGAACCCAGGGTTTTGCATGTGCTGGACAAATGCCCTGCCGCTGAGCTCCTGCCCAGGGTCCCGGTCCACCTCGGTCTCACTCCATCGTTGTTGCAGGGGATCGGGACAGCTGGCCACCAAGCGCATTGCTGGTGGGGATTCTGCCAGGTTCAGAGGCTCTAGGTGTGTCACTGCACCTCTGATGGCAGCTGCGCTCCAGGTGGCTCAGAGGGGAGAAGGGGCTCTCCGGCCTCCCCCGCTTTCTTCTACAAGGCTGAGCCCTAGGAGGGGGGAGAAGAAGAGAAAGAGGTGCCTTTCAGTGTGACTAGGACTGTACTCCCAAGAAAGATGTATGGAAGAATCCAATGGCACCTGATATGCAAATAAGGATACCAGGGTGGGCTCTACCACAATAGGACTGGCGTCTGTCTATAAAGGAGACGTGGGGTCTCAGACAGGCACAGTGGGAAGACAACTAAAGAGACACAGGAAGAAGTCAAGTGCAGACACGAGATTGGAGCGAACGAAGCATCATCAAGCAGTGTCAAAGACCGCCAGGAGCTGCAAGAGGAGGAAGGATTCCCCTCTGTGGACCAGAGGGCGCGGCCCTCAGAACACTGAGAGCATAAGCTGCGGTTCCAGGCCCCTTGCTGTGGTTTTGTCCCCACTCTATTCCCAGGGCTGGGCTCCAGGACCACCCTCGGCTACCGAAATCCACAGACGCTCCAGTCCCCAGTGGTTGCCTCTGAGCGCTCTGTCTGTTCCCACCATGCGCCTCTGGATTCCCACCTGTGCCGGGGTACCCTGCGTTCCTGCAGAATTCTCTCTTTTTTTTTTTTTTGTACTGGAGATTGAACTCAGGGGTACTTGACCACTGGGCCACATCCCCAGCCCTATTTTTGTGTTTTATGTAGAGACAGGGTCTCACTGAGGTGCTTAGTGCCTCGCCGTTGCTGAGGCTGGCTTTGAACTCGGGATCCTCCTGTCTCAGCCTCCCTAAGTGCTGGGATTATAGGCGTGAGCCACCGTGCCCTGCGGTCAGGATTCTCTTTTTGCTTGAGACAGTTTCTGTGGCTTCCAACCAACAAATCTGACCGGCACACATTCCTGGTTGTTTTATCACTGAGTGTCATACACTGTCATGGCTGCTGATTTGTAGTGGTGAATCAA
>PVHX01013752.1:0-53318 GCA_004024805.1 Geosciurus inauris
ACACACACACACACACACACACACAAATCATATATAAAACAATAAACCCTTCATTTGTATTTAAGAATAAAAAACAAAAATTAAGTTAAACTAGTTAAAATAAAGGGAACCCAACAGGATGAAAATACAATTAGCTCTTAACAGTTACCACAATGAACTGCCATCTACTGTTCCCAGCAAAGCCTGATTCCAAAACCATTCAATTCAACCTCCAATCCTTGATCTAATGTAGGCGAATATGGAACCAACAAGCTTCAGTGAACATTGCAGATTCACAGATTTCACCATTTTCTTATTCTCTTAACCATGTGAGACTGTACAGCTGAAATTGGGCTCTTCCAGTGACCGAGGTGAGACAGGCAAGCAAGTGGTGACAAGCAGGACCTCAGGGCTGCTGTTCGTGAAAGCTTTTCCCTGCCCGCTGTAGCCCTTCAGCGTGTGTGTGGATGTTAAGAAGGATGATGGGCTGGAGACCAATAACTCTGAAGCCGTGTTCCAAGCTCTCTGAGTTAGGTGTCACACAACTTCCCAGAAACATCTTCCACCAGATAGAAATGATGATGCTTTCTCTTCTCCATGAAAGGATTTTGAGAATTATAGTTCTTTAAAACATTTTGAAAAGCCCAAAGTTAAAAAAAAAAATCTCAAGAAGGGCAAAATTCTATTACTAATGACTGCCTTGTGATGTGATAATAAACAGGATGCTCATGTACAACATCTCTGGATTCCAGACAGAATACTCAGAGAGAGACCTGCTCTCCAACCTGGCCACCAGCTGACACACCAATTGGAAATGAACAAATGGAAAAACCCAAGTGGTGGTCACCTGCATTCTGCAATAGCAGATTCTGACTGGCATTTCTTCCAGAATGAGAAGTAACAGAACCTGGGCTGGGGTTGTGGCTCAGTGGTAGAGTACTCACTCAGCGCGAGTGAGGCACTGGGTTCAATCCTCAGCGCCATGCAAAAATAAATAAATAGATAAATAAAAAATAAAGATATTGTGTTTGCCTTCAACTAAAACAAGAAACAAACAAACAAACAAAAAACCAGAATCTGACAAAAGAAAAATCCCGGCTCTTTTAACTACTGCAGTGGCCACACCAGCGCAGGGGCAGCATGACGCGCAAGGGAGACCAAGAGGAATGCAAGCAGAGTTCTGGCCCAGGAGAGGCCCCTTCTAGCCAAGCCCAGGAAGCACTTCTCCAGGCCAGGCACAGAGCTCTGCAGCCTGTAAAAGGCTTATTGATCAGCTGGAACTTTCTGCAGGTTATTAAGTCTAACTCAAGAGATCAGACAAGACTTACTGCAACGCCTGCCCAGGTGACTGACTACAGTGTAAGGCTACACCTTCACACAGGAGGGGAGGGTCTTGGTTTCCTCACTGCCCCCCCCCCAAAGAAAACAGCTCTTTTATTCTTGAGTGACACCTGGCACATCACAGGACAGTCTTTGAAGAGATTCCTCCACAGTAATTCCTTCACAGTCATGAAAGATTCAAATTAAACAGAGAGCCTGGGAAGGGCTTAGCAGAAGTACGGAATTTTCCCTTGGAAGTATACCCTATGGTGTCGGCTGGGAAGGGTCTGAAAGTTAAGTGTTGAGCTGTACCAAAGTTTTTTCTGTATGGGCAGGAAAAGCTTCCCAGAACTATAAACTACGAGCTCTTGTTCATTCCAATCCCAGGATTTTAATACTCCTCAGCCAACAGAAATGACTTAATAGGAAGTCTAACCTCATTATTCAGTTTTGTGTGTGAGTTTTTGTCAAAAATGTTTAAGTGAAAGAGATGTGCTTGCCTACATGGGAAGCTTGTATTGGTGAAAAACACATCAAGCATTTGACTGGTATGAATGGTAATAAGTATTAGTATATAACTTAGGTGATCCTTCTATTTGTGCATATTTAGACACATTATAACGTCAATATCTCTACTTTTTCTTCAACAATCTCTTCATGCCGCAAATACTATTACATCCTATTAGGAGATAGATATGTAAATAAATGGCATTATAACATGGCATTTAATATGTGGGCTAAGGAAACTCAAAGAGAAGATCAGAACATCTGAGCCTGGCATTTTTTGTTTGTTTGTTTGTAAAACAAAAAACATAGGCAGAGGAATGAACCTAGAGTCCTGTTTTCAAATTTTAAGTCCATATCCCTGCAGAGGTCAAAAGCACAGCTTGTATCTATAATTATTCTAACTCCTCCTAGAATCACAAGATAAACTCAGGACAAGAGTGGTTGGTGTCTGCAGATCACAGCTGGGAACAGTTTTGGGTCCTGTTTGGTTTATAAGTCCTATGGGAGGTTGTGGAATGTTTGTAGTTGACACGTGGTTGAGGGGGAAGTGACTCAAGAGCCATCAGAAACTCAGTTCTAATAGACCAGGCAGGACCCTGGGGGAACTCCATGGATCTCATGTCTGGAGGGAAGACAGCTGCTGTTCTGAAGAACCAAAGATGGTAAACATCAGGTCACTTGCCCTTCTCAACATACATTTATTCCAGCTTTGATAACAGCAAAGAAAGAATGGGAAATGGTTTGATTTATTTATGTGAAACAAAGAATCAATGACTTGCCAACGTAGTGAAGTTTTCTTTCTGATTTGACATAAGGCTTAAACACTTATTCTAGGTGTATGCACACAGGAGCCACAGTGATTCATAGTGGCTGAGAAAGTATCTTGCAGAGAATTGGGAACCATAGATAATTTTCTAAAGGATTAACCTACAACCGTGTAAGTAAGGTATTAATTTTTTCATAGCAGACAAGCCAATGATGGGAAATGCATGCCCAGGTTCCTTTTTAAGGGAAACTGCTTCTTTATTCCAGGATTCTGATCACCCATTCAAAAGTGATTGACCTGGGCATGGGCACCTGATTGAAAGACAGCTCATCTATTGAATGACCAATTGCCTACTTGTGGAGTGAAGAAGAGAGCTACGACCATCAGGTCGATCCACTTTCAGGAATTTAAACTAATGAATTTTAAAACGAAGAGACATTTCAGAATGAAACTAATGCTCAAAGGATGTATAAAAAGAGAGGCCTCGGGATGCAGCCTTTTGGGCAGGGGCACTCACAGCAAGGCCTGAGGCTGAGGGAATGATCTGAGCAGCAGAGAGCGGGAGACTCACAGCTCACTGGGTAGCGGGCTGCGGGTCCTTGCCAGAGTGTCCGTTACAAGGACATATCCTCCTAAGGAACTCCTTTTCTCTTAATGTGCTTTTCATATGTTTCTGTTTCTCAAAACCAAAAAAACCCAAGAAAAATCTCGATTTTTCAAATGAAGAAAGCAGTGTAACTCAGTACTCAGTTGAGTGACAGGGCTAAGACTGAATCTCGTGTGTGCTCAAACCAGAAAAGTAGTGTGAAAAAATAATTTGACTGTTGTTTCCTCGCAGATTTATGAATAAATGTTTTTTCTTTCTTTTATTTAGAGTTACTTGATGAAATTACATTCATTATGCAGCTTTAAATTTTTCCCATTTTAATTCTGAATTGCATTTCCTTTATTGCTTTATAATTATTAATGCCACAATAGAATTTGAGCACTAAACTTCTAGATTTCTTTCACTGGTAATTTTAATGAAAATCAAATGTACCAGTAGAAAGAGCAGTCTCTCCCAACTGATTTACGTTTGAATGTTATCTTTTTCATACGTCACTACTTTCAAAAGGAACCAGATATTATTACACAATTTCGCTCATATTTTAATTATTTTCATATTCCTTCACCATAGGGATGTCTCTATACCTCACAAAATGTACACATTTTTATTAATGTACTATTTATATACTTTTATAATATTGCCATATTGTTTAATATGTGAATATATGTCCATTTATTTTTTTTCACCAGTGAAATAGTAAAAAACTATATCAAATGATGATAATAAACAACCCAAGGACTAGTTCCCTAGTTCAACATATATATCCAAAATATCATTCAGACACCAAAAATTCACCAGCAATGCATATACTACTTGCAGCTGTGTGCTGTATTTGCCACAAGAGCACAAAGAACCTTAACTAATGTGCATTCCACAGCCTTGTATATCACTGGCTAAATGACAATGGAAGAATTCACTAAAATTGTTAAGAAGAAAGGAACCCTTCAAGATTTAAAAATTCTAAAACCATGGCATTTGCAGGGAAATGGATGGAGATGGAGAATATCATGCTAAGCGAAGTAAGCCAATCCCAGAAAACCAAAGGCCGAATGTTCTCTCTGATAAGTGGATGCTGATCCACAATGGGGGAGGGGGCATGGGAGAATGGAGGAACATTGGTTAAAGGGGAGGGCGCAGGGAGGGGGATGGAAGTAGGAAAGACAGTGGAATGAGATGGACATCGTTGCCCTAGGTACATGTATGACTGCACATATGGTGCGACTCTACATCATGTACAACCAGAGAAATGAAAAGTTGTGCTTCATTTGTGTACAACAAATCAAAAATTCTGCTGTCCAGTATACCTAAGTAGAATAAATAAATAAATAAGATTTAAAAGTTCTGCTACACCAGCTTATCTTCTACTTTAAACATTAATAAAATTAGAGAGAAGCTGAAATTCCCCTAAAGTTTCATACACATATGGTGAAACAGAGGTGAATAAAATCCCTGAACCCTCCGAGACATGCTAAGAAAGCACCTAACAAACAGAATTTACTTCTAAACTAGAAATACACTGCTGAATATTTCCAATGGAGATGAGAACTTACATATAATAAGCTCTTAAAACATACTCACTGACAGATACTCAGCCAATGATGACCTCTGACTCAGGTTGGGAAGGGGCTGCTTCCTCTCTCAGGCTTTTATTGTTCTGCTGTGACAGTGCCACAGAACCCAGGATGGAACCCAGGGCACTGCACATGTGAGGCAAGTGTTCTGCCACCGAGCCACCTTCCCAGCCCCTGTATCTCAGGCTTTTTGATTACAGAATTAGGAGAGTTAGTCACGCTATATTAGAATAGTTTAAGAGACAACTCATACGACAGGTGAATCAAAGCCTAAAGAGATAAAAGGACTCTCCCAGAGACACTGGGTGTGTCAGTGGCAAAGCCACCACCAGCCCTTGGGCCACTTTCTCAGTCCAGACTGGCCTGTTCCTCCAGGTATGCTCACGCTACCCTCATTGTTTTGGTTTTGAATTGGGTCTTGGTTTCTTCACTAAAATAGGCAAGACCAAGAGACCAGGAATTTGCACTAGCGTTTAGTACCTGATCTATGGCCTCTACTCAACTCCACATAGAAAAGAATAATCACCTTCACCTCCACTGAACTCCACCGTAATCTGGGGCAAGGTTAATTGGCGTCTAAATCTCAAGTCTCTCCTGTCCATTAGAAATACCTAACATTCAAGGTGAAACTCTGCTTAAAATGAGGTTCTAGCTAAAAGTGAGACAAAAATGGAATTTAAATACAGGCTTTCAAGCTATAAAGGAAGACCAGCCCTATTATTATGAAAATGTTCTACAAAGTCTGTAGAATAAAAAATGGTAGAAGTGCTTGAATAAGCAGAACAGCGGAATAGAATACAAAGCCCAGAATAGACACAGTGCATAAAGAATTTTTGAACTTGATAATGGTAGCAACTCATAGAACTGAGGCAGAGATGAGCATTTTACCAAATGTCAATGGGGGAAAACTGGATAGTCTTTGAGAGATGAAATTATCCACAAGAGTAATCTCAAAATGAATCATAGACAAAAGTGCAAAATCTGAAACCATAAGATTGTTCTGTCATAACTTGGTGAAGCTGGAATCATACTGCATAGGCTTCTCTTCTTTTGGATGGGTTCAGGTTAGGAAAGGCTCACAGATGGACTTGTGAAAAATCTGGGGTGAGGCACAGAAGTAAAGTACCATCTATTATGCTCGGTGAGTCTTCATGGTCTAATACACTGGGGACAGACACAGGTGGCTGTAAGTTCCAGCTTGTCTTTCTCCTCTGTGCATATCCAGGGGATTGCAGGCATTGTGGTGGTCCCAGGTCCATCCCCAGATGCCTGGCAGTAGTGACATGAGGCTACATCTTCCACACTGCTGGCTTCCCAGTTCTACTTCGGCAGCTAGACATGCTTGGTTCCTTCCACTCCTCTGCAGACTGAAGGTTGTCACACGGGCCGGTGCTTCAGGAGGATAGGTGAGGGACTTTTCCACTGATCCTCCAATCTCTCTGGACTTCTGTCTCCTTAGTTACTCCCACATTTGCATAAGGTCTGATTGCTGTATTGAAATGCCTTCCTCCTAGGTTTCATTGTGGATTTGCTTGCATGTACAGTATCATTATTGGTCTTAGGAGTGCAGTTCAAAGTACGGAATGATAAGGATGGAGATCTGAAATTGATCTCACTACCTTTCGAGACCTTTGTGACTCTACTGCTGGTGGTAAATGGGACACTGGTGGTATGGGGTGCACAGTGACAAACTGATAATAAAACTATTACTTTCAGTCACTTGAAGTCAAGTGTCACTAAAATGCAAAGCTCTGGTTGACCAAGAAGCTGCAGCTAAATAATACAACAGTACTGGTAACTGGAACTAGAGTGGCAATAAGGACCATGGGCTTGGCTGGTTTTGGTTCTAAGCATGCCAGAGAACTTGAAGAAAGAAAATTACAAGCTTGTACTTTAAATTCCCCACCTAAGGTCCAGGTAAGGAACCAAAAAAGCTTCTATGGTTGCCCTGAAAGAAGCCCTTATTTTCTGAGGCCATAGGTTTGAGATTTCCGATCACTAAGTAGGGTATTCGTGGGGAAGGAATTGAGCCCTGACAGAAAGGATGAGGAGGCATGGGTATTCTCTGATGAAGCCAAGGACCCCAAGCCCCCAAGGGTTAGTCTTTCCTTGCCTGAGAACTTGTAATGGCCTCTCCCAAAATAACTGCTCGAGGTGATGGCTAAAACCATTTCTCCTTTGGCCGCCCCCTTCTTTTTGTTCCAGCCAACTATTTGTTTTTCCTTTTTCTTTTTATGCTCAGACACATAGGCAATGAAGACTGTAGACGTAATTATAAAACAGACCCCAACTTCCGCTGGGTGTGGACATGTAAAAGCAACTAGATCCAGTACGGATTCTTTCAGAATTTAATTCTGTCCCTCCTGTTGACTTCTTAGGGTCTCTCTGCCCCCCTGCTTTTGCAGCCCTCTTCAAGGGGACTGCTTACATAGTCAGTCATCTTTTAAGTAAAAATCTTTTTAATAAATGAAAAATGGGAAAGTCTTTGATATTTACCTACATGTTTATAGTGTGGGCTTTCTTCTGTCCTTTGTGTACATCCAGGTTTCTCTCTGGTATCCATTTCTTTCCACTTGAAAAACTTCCTTTAACATTTCCGTGGTGAGAGTCTACTTACTGGTAACAGTTTTTCTTGGGCTTTGTTTGTCAGAAAATGCCTTTATTTCATCTTCATTTTGAAGTTTGCTTTTCCCTAGATAGTGAAATCTAGGATGACAGTTTTTTTTATTTTAACACTTCAAAGGTGCCGCCTTATTGTTTCCTGGCTTGTATTGCTTCTGACGAGGGATCAGCCATCGCTCTTGTCTTTGTTCCTCTGGATGTATACCTCTCCTCTCTGGCTGCGCATCAGATATTCTCTTTATCATTCGTTTTCAGCCGTTTGATTAGGGTGAGCCTTGATACAGTTTACTTTGTGTTTATGCTTCATGGAATGTGTTCATTGAGATCTTGTGTATATTGATTTCATAAAACTTAGGAAATTCCTTGATCCCTCCAAATATTTGTATGGTTTTATTTTGGGAATTACACATCTGTTGATTACATATCTGTTAGAACACCTGAGGATTCCACAGGCCACTGAGGTTCTATTTGTTTTTTTTGGTCTTGTTTCCTTTGTTTCAGTTTGGATGATTTTTTATGGTGGCTTCTTAGGTTCTCTGATCTCTTCTGTGGCTAATCTCTTATTAAGCTCCTCCATAATTTCTCACTTCCCAATTTGTATTATTCCCAATCTATCCAGACATTTCACTTGGTTCTTTCTTATAGCTTCCTTTTCTTTCTTCATTATATCAAATGTTTTCTTTTAACTCCTTGAACATGTTAATTCCATCATCTGTACCATTAACTTGCAGATAAAACATTTTCTTTTAAATCCTTGAACATAGTTATGGCAGATCAACTTGTTGATTTCAAGCCTTGTCTTTGAGTTTGTCACCAGGGATATTTGGTCCAACTCTTAGGATACAACCTTTTTTAGGGTCTCTCCTGAGGGTCCTGGGGGCCCAACAAGGCCTTTGCAATGTGGCCCTGAGTCACCCTGGTAGTTGGTCAGCCTGCAAGTGGTTGTCCTTTCCTCTAGGGACTATTCTTTGCCTAGATTCATGGACACTAACCTCATGCAGTTACAGCTTAGCATTCATCCAGAGATCCAAGGGAACTCTAAAAAAATTCCCAGAGGTCTCTTTGTTGCCTCTTCCCATCTCTGCCCTGCAAATTTCAGATACTTCAGATTCCCCAAAGTAGGACCTATCCCTCATCAATTCAGTGAAGCCACTGTGCTCCATTTGGGCTCCTCTCCCTACACCGTGAGAGGCAGAGTACCTCCAGGGAGAACCAGTAACTGTGAGGCTCGGTGTCTTTTCCTTTCTCTTAGGAATCACAATCCTGCACTACTTATCCAGTGTCTGAAAACAGTTCCTTCATCTAGACGTAGCTGTTTACAGTGGAGAATCTAGTGTATGGTCAGTAACTCCATTTCAAGCAGAACAAGGTTTTCCTTTTCTTTTGTTCTCTCCAATTTCCTTCTAACACAGTGCTGTTCAAAAGATCTTTTTGCAATGACAGAATTAGTCTAATTTTTCTCTGTCCAGTGTGATAGGCAGTAGTCACATGTGGCTATTGAGAACTTAAAAATATTACTAGTGACTTTTGGTTTCAGCTTGAAAAATGTAGAAACACTGGGAAGAGCATTACTCCACCATACAGCAGGAAAGAGGCTGGACAAAGTACCATCGATGACTTCTAGCACTGATCAGACATTTGAAATGGCAGGGTAGACAACTAGCCTGAAATCTAGAGAAAGTCAAGAAACTGCAGATTAACCCATGAAACTTTTGAACCTAATGTTTTGTTGATGTGCTTCCCCACACAAAACCAACCCTAAACAAATATTAAGCTGCACTTGGCGGAGGGTGGGTGTTTTTTATAGTTGTATAAATGAGTACTTCTGAAACTACTTTCTGTGTACTAGAAACCTGAGAATATATATTGAAAATAGCAAAGTCAGGGTCCTCGCTGGTGGAGAAGGCCATAACAAATACAGAAAGCAGGAAGAAGAGAACGAATTCCGCTGTAGTGTCAGACTGGAATTGGAGGTATTTGTAGGAACTTAGAATTTTCACAGATGGTTTTTAAACACAGTTAAATATACAGATAATTATAAATGTGCATATATTATGTGTATGTATCTGTACATTTTGTATAAACATATATATCTATATGCACACATCTATATATACCTGTACACGCACATAAATATACCAATAGGTATTTTATCCTAACTTATTTTCCAAAGAGGACCCCAAAATGTTGACGCCTCATGAGCAATGAGCGCACCTAGAATATAGATCTTAATTTCTAAACTCTGTTCTGCTCAAAATGGAACCAGAATTAACTGAAGAAAGGTGGATTCTGAGATGTGGACAGGGAAAGCAGTCCACGAGCCAGGAACATCTTTTTGCACCAGGAAGTAAAGAAAATGTGAAAGAACAACAGAGCCATGTCGAAGGACACAGGGACCAGCTCAAAGGGGCTCCCAGTCTGGACCAATGTAAGTATCAGAAACTGCCGCTTAGCCCACTTAACAACATGGGAAAGTAAAATAAGAATCCAATGAATCATAGGAAAGAAAAAAACTCTTCTTTCTGATAAACATCAGCCAACAAACACACAAGGATGAACAGGAAATGTCCACAGTCTAGTCTGAAAGTGTCTCTCCACAAATTATCTACAAACCACACAGGAAAAACCAGTATCTGCACAGTGGAGAAACCTGGCATTCCCCATCTGAGCTACAAAATCAAAGTTTACCTCTCAAGGAAAGAGGCACCCAGCACCATATGCCCACTGATGTAACCACTGAGAAGAATAGTGCTTCTGTGACACACCTGCTCCCTAAATGCACAACCAACATGTAATGCTGAGGAAACTCAGATGAATCAATCCAGGTGAAGAACATTCTACAAAATTAACAGCCTGTATTCTTCAAAAGTGTCAAGGTCAAGATTGGCCAAAGAACTGCTTAGATTAAAAGAAGACTGAGGAGACAGGAAAACTGAACACAAAATATAATGCTGGACTAGATCCTGGACTCGGAAAAAAATAGCCAGACAAATGTTATTGGGACAACTGAAAAAATCTGAGTATCAGCTGCGGATATGATAACAGCAGGGAATCAATGTCAATTTCCTGAATTGGGCCAGAGATGTACCTGAGTGGTAGAGCACTGGCCTCGTGTGCATGAGGCCCTGGGTTCCATCCCAGCATTGAAAAAGTTATCCTGGGTTTGATCGCTACACTAAGATTATACAAGAGCGTCAGTGTCCTTATTCTCAGTAAATACAGATTGAAATTTTTAGGGGTAAAAAGGCAAACGTCTGTAATTTACTCTCAAAAGACAAAAATATATATATGGAGAGAAACCCTGGTAAAACAAGTGGTGTAAAATAACAAATGAAGCCGGGTATGGTGGCACATGCCTGTAATCTCAGCTACTCAGGGATTCCAAGTTCAAGGCCAGACTCAGTAACTTAGCGAGTCTGTCTCAAAATAAAATGCAAAAGGGCTGGGGATGTGGCTCTGTGGGTAAGCACCCCTAGATTCAATCCTTAGTACCAAAATAATAATAATAATAATAATAATGATAAAAAATCTCACTGAAGGGGACATAGGAATCCCTTGTATTCCTCCTATAACTGTCTTGTAAGTTTAGAATTATTAACGAATCAGAAGTCACAGAAAACAGTCTTTGTGTGCCCACAGGCTTTAGATATAGGACTTAAGTGGTTTGATTATAACATAAGGAAGTAATATAGAACAAGAAAAGTGTAGAGAAAAATAACTAAAAAACAAGGATTTTTAAAAAATCCCTGGGATGTGTAACTTGGTTCTACCCTAAGAAGAGCAGGCTCTTTCGCAGGGAGGGAAAAATAAAGCTAAGAGGAGATGCCAATGACACGTTTATCATCACAGATGGGATAGTTAGGGAAAGCGCATCCAGTGCAATTCTAGGAGGAGTACTGCTAAAAACTTAGTGGTGGAACTTTGAAGATAAGCATCACTGATTAGTAAAATGGCCCAGCAGATACTATTTTTAGAGATCTTCATAGCAGCTCTGCGTTGGGAGCTGGTGTCACCTACCACCTGTGATGACCACGAGACCCAGCAGGCCTGACACCTTTCCCCCTTCTGGTAGAGGGAGCAGAACACCTACCAAGAGGTTCTTCAGACTGTCCCCAGATGTTTTTGTGTCATATTTCTTGTTACAGTGACTACATGACTTAATGTAAACCAATGAACCACGAGCATAGTATGAAAGCCCTCGTTTTCCATAAACTACACGGAATACTTGGGAAAGACAATGCCATTGTACTGAATTTGATACAACTATAAAATATTAGAAAAAGCACACAAATCTAAAGACTTCTGCACTTAAGATTTCTGTGCAGATGATGTCCTCAATTCTTGTACCTCTTTGAAGAAAATGAAATTGTAAATGGGTTTATTTATGCAAGAATGACCGCAGAAATCTAAGGCCTGCATTAAGGAAAAGGCACTGGTCCTACGTCCTAAGGTTACTGGATCGGTGGGTTGTATGTTTGTTTTAGTTGAAATAATACAGTTGGATGTGCATGTATCTGTTATGATTCCTATTCCAAATGATTTTCCCATTAACCAACCAACTACTGGTACTGGTTGGATTAGATAAGTTGCAATTTTACTTAACCTCTGTGACTAATAACTTATTAATAGGCTGGAAGTAATAATAAGCAGATTCATTTAGATGACATGTTAAAACTGAAGTGATGACAAATCGGGCACCACGACCTGACACACTGCTTATCAACCTGGCTAGTGCAGACTGGGGCTCACCTGAAAACTCTGTCATGGGTCCACAGTGAGATAGCTTCTGTGTATTAGAATACACATGTAGCATATATAAATATATAAGGAATTAAGAGTATTTAGAGATTTAAAAAATCAATTTGATAGTACATTTATGTTTAATCTAATAATTTAAAAACTGGGACTTGTACATCTGACTTTTTTCATTTAATTTCATCTTTTCTTTTCTTCTCTTTTTTTATTTTACAAAAGTACTGATTTATGATAGATTGGAAATTCACCCACCTAATATTGTGAGAGTTTTGGTGCTTATATCACATACCACATTATGAACTACAAAGTAAGACAAAGTATGATCGGACCCAGCTTGGAGTTTAAGGCTTGAGTTTGGAATAGTTATCTACATAAACCCAGCTCCCTGCTTTGTACTTATGAACTCACAAGCTCTACAGGGTGAGGTGGGGCCACAATAATGAAAGAGCCCTCTGACATAGAAGAGACAAGCAGGCTACGGTGAAGGTAAATAGAAGCTGAGGAAGAGGAGGGTGCAAGGACACCTGAATAAATGTAGAATAGCTCTCCTCAACTTCCTTGGAGCCAGACAGCTCATTCACTTCATTCAGCAAATATTTATTGAGCAACTATTATGTAGCAATATGAAGAGTAATATACAATACTTTTCAATGTACAATATGAAGAGTAATCTTTGCTCTCATGGAGCTTATATATTTAGGGGTGAGAAAAAGATAATTAGTGATTATACGGATTTGTTTTATAGACATTTGGATGTCGTCATTGATTTGTTAGATACACCCTGATTTCAGAGATGTTAAGATGTGAAAAATATATATGCCCAGAATCCATAAATAGAACAGGAAGTTAGTGATAAGCTCTGAGGGGAAAATTAGGCAGGGAAGGACAGGCAGATTGGGATGGGTTTGGGTAAAAGCCAGGAGGAAGTAAGAGAACGAGCTGAATGGGCTTCTGGGAGAAGGGCAAAGGGAAAGGACACAGGCCAGATGGAGACCAGCCCCTGCTTGAACCTCCAGAACCCTTGTGCAAGGACAGAGTGGGCGCTAGCCAGATAAACCTCTTCCAGCCACCACTCCTGTAGCTGCCCCCTCGCCTCCTTTTAAACACGGGGGAAGGAATTTGCTGAGAAAGAATTTATCTTGATTTTCTATTCCGAGGCAAGCAAAGGTGATTTAACTATGAAGAGGAAAACAATCCAAGCAAACATCACTACAGCTACATCAGGAACAGACAGCGAGGTGCTCCTGAGTGACTCAATGTCTTCAAGAACTGTCCTCTTGCTGGCAGGGTAAAAAGAAGGCAAAGGAAATCTGAAAGGGCCTCAGAAGAAAAGAACTGACGCTCTCTATTCCCTGTCCCCCAGCACTGAACGCCTGCTCTGAATTCTCACACCTTGGCTTCCAGGGCTCTGGATACATTATTCAATGTTTTTAATTCATGACAAATTACATCTAAATTTTCTTGCTCATGTTCATTTATGGGACAATTTTATCTTGTCATCTTTTTTCATGTACCGTGCAAGCAAGAAGAGACCATCCAGCACAACATACCCTTCAGAAGCAAGCTAATGGCACAATTTGGTGTCAATTTCACAGCTCAGTGAAGTGAGAGTGATCTAGCCGGCCAACCACACACACCTAGAAGGAGGTCTACTGTGAGTGCCCAGCCTGGGTGCTGCTTGTCATGCCTACAAGCAAGATATGTTCAAGTGGCGACGTTATGTATTAAGAGAGAAAGCAGTTACCATTCAAATGCCCTTAGAGCTAGCTAGGACAGAATGCAGTGAGAAAGCAGAGCCAGGCCTTCATTTTTATACCGTGGAAGGTTGTTTTTCAGAAATCCAGCTTCTATTCACAAATAGCAGGGAACAGTAGTTTCCCTTTGGGGGTTTTGATAATGTTTAGAAGCAGAAATTTCTTTAACAGATGTATGAAAACTGAGTAACTATTTTGGCAGTTTCCCATGTTTTATGATGGGGAAAAAATAAGAGATCCAACTATATTTAATATAAAACCAGAATGTAGCAGGAAGATCATATACCGCCTATTAACAGTTACAATAATACCAATGCAATGCTTTAATCGCACACAATAATGACTCCACTTCCTCCTTAGGCTAATTCTGCAAAGTAAGGGGTACATATTAACAATTTTCCCAGTTTTTAAAAATATATTTTGTATTTTTCATTGATACATAACAATTGTCCATATTTATGGGGGATGGTGCGATATTGGAATACATGTATACGATGTACAACGCTCAGATCAGGGTAAATGGCATGTCCATCATGTTTATTATTTCTTTGAGAACATTTAAAATCCTCTCCACTAGCTATTTTGAAATGCATGATTAATTGTTGTTGATCTTAGTTTTTCTACTTTTCTTCACAACATTAGAATTCACTCCTCCTATCCAATTGTACTCCTGTACCTGATAACCATCCTTTCTTGATCCCCTTGTCCCTCACCTCTGTCCCAGGCTCTGGTAACTACTCTTCTACTCTCTACTTCTATGAGATCCGCATTTAAGTTTCCACATACCAGTGAGAACATGCAGTTTTTATTTTTCTGTGCCTGACTTATTTCACTTAATATAATGTCCTCCAGTTCCATTTATGTTGCTGAAAATGACAGAATTTCATTCTTTTCAGGTCTGAATAATAGTCCATTATGTATATACACCACATTTTCTTTATCCATTCATCTGTCAGTGGTCACCTAGGCTGATTTTGTATCTTGGCTATTGTGAATAGAGCTGTAATTTCCCCAGTTTTATAGATGAGGAGACTGAATCTGGGGTTGCACAGTTAATGAATTGTTCAGCCAGAAGTTAAATTGTTTTGGGGGGTCTAGACCTCACAAAAGAAATGAACAATCCACTATATGCAAGCTTATGAGTCATAATTAGAATGTTGCCATGGTACTCTCCATGTGCTAAATGTTTCCATATGGTACATTAAAATAAGAAACACCATTGGGTGGGGGGTGCGCCTGTAATCCCAGCAGTTTAGGAGGCTGAGGCATGAGGATTGAGAGTTCAAAGCCAGTCTCAGCAATTTAGTGAGGCCCTAAGCAACTCAGCGAGACCTGTCTCAAAATAAAATATAAAAAGGGCTGGGATGCGGCTCAGTGGTTAAGCACCCCTTGGTTCAATCCCTGGTATCAAAAAGAAAAAAAAAAACCATAACTCACAAACAAAGGTTAACTTGTACATTTTGCCCTTAGAATTGGATTAAGTAGTGAGGCTGCCCTGTTTCTCTCCATACTAAGGCCAAGTTGTCATTTGTCGCTGCCTCTAGAATAAAGGCCGAGGCCTTCACGCTGGCCCTCAGACCTCCCGCACAGGCTCCATCCCAGTGTCGGCTCCCTACCTTCGCCCTCCACTCTGACCACACATGCCTTGGGTGTTTTACTCCATCTGCAACGACACCCACACTCTTCTATAAACTCTCACCCATCCTTCAAAGGGCAGTGTAAATCCACCTCCTCCACGAAGCTAAAGGTAAGCAGTTCCATTCCTGCTGCTCTCCGTCGGCTTCAATGGTAGAAAACCCTCAAGTCTGTGAGCCAATACTGGGCCAATACTGTGTGCTGCACGCACTGTCAGTAATAGAATGAGACGGAAAAGCCCCAGGACCTGGACACGAGCAACCTGGGTGAGGACCCTTCTTTGCCACTTGCTGAGTGGATCATTTGACCTCATCTATAAAAGAGTGAATAAAAACATCAACCTTAGTCTGTTTTGAGGATGAAATGAGTCGTAAAGTGCCAGCATGCCAGCCTAAGGTCGGGCATAGAGTAGGTGTTCAGCAAGTGCGTGCTGCATGTGCAAAGCCAGGAGGCGAGGGAGGCGGACCCAGGCTCCCTTCTGATCTGACTAACACTGTGCCCCTTGGAAGGGGTACTCCTGCCATTTCTCTCTTAATTCCTGATACTGCTACTCACTCGGTTCATGTGTCCATATTTCATGCCCCTCCTGGGTCCTAGCTTAACTGCATATGGTGATGACCACAGAGACCAAGTGCTTGGCACCTTACATATACAGATTATCTCACTGAATTCTCACACCAACCTAAGGACACAGGATCTAGCCCCATTTTCAAACGAGAAGACTGAGGATTGACCAGGTTAAATAACAGGCCAACGATGACAATGTAGTCAGTGGAGGAGCTCAACCCTCAGCCCAGGGGCTGACTTCAACGCCCCTGTTATTCTCACAGGGCACGTGGCCTCCTGAAGCAATGACAAGAAGGAAGACTGGGTAGCACAAATTCGTAAGAATAAGGCAGGATAAAAGGCAAAGATGCCCCTCACCCCTCACCCCAATGGACTGGTTTGGTTTTTTTTTTTTTGGTTTGTGAATGAAAAATTTATTAGTTTAAAACTATTAAAACAACAAAACTGTTTTGACCAATAGCTATAAGGGTCATAAACAATCATGACCTAATTGGAAGCAATCATCATATATTAAGGACGCAAGGACGTATTCAGAAGTACTCTCACACGTTAGCACCAAAGGACAAGGACTTGTGCTTCCCACTTCACTGCCACCTCCCAGCTTGTCTCATGGTTTTGTTTTGTTTTGTTTTTGGTACTGGGGATTGAACTCAGGGGCACTCGACCACTGAGCCACGTCCCCAGCCCTATTTTGTGTTTTATGTAGAGACAGGGTCTCACTGAGTTGCTTAGCGCCTCGCCATTGCTGAGGCTGGCTTTGAACTCACGATCCTCCTGTCTCAGCCTCCCTAAGTGCTGGGATTACAGGTGTGCGCCACCATGCCCGGCTTCTCCTTTGGTTTTAACACATTTAAGCTTGTCAATGGACTGGTTTTTAAAGGGAGAAGACTCTGCACACCGAGGACCTGTTCAGGAAGAAAATGCATTTCTTGAAAGTAAACAGCAGGCAGGCATGCTTGGAAGCAGTGGGAAACTTCACGAGGGCCCCGGCTGTGTGTGCGATCTGCCTGACCCCAGGCACCTCTGCCAAGGAAAACAGGAAATGATTAGGATCAAGATCCCAGACACACTTTTCAAGACATTACTTTTCTCCTAAGGGTAAACAATAGATGTGGCTCCTGGGTGCCTGCGAGGACCACCAGGGACAACACTCAACAGCATCTCTAGTGATAACACTCACAAAGGAAATCAGACTGTACAGTTTGTATATCTGGGCTCCTCAATCATGGAAAATTGCTGCCAGCCAGTTCTTCAGCACTGACTTCCTTGTGGTGGGGTGTGCATGGCCCGGGATGGACCTGTAGTGAGAATCACCTGTGGCTATGTCAAGTGAGGCTCGGAGCTGCTTACCAGGCAGCACAACTCAGTCCCAGAATCTCTAGTGGTTGCCTGTTGCTGCTCCAAGTCCAGCTGGGCACCTGCCACTGGGTGAGAAAGGAGACGAGGTGCAGCCTGAGGGCTGTGCGGCCAGAGACAGAGGTGGAAAGAGACTTTTTTGATACCATGGGATAAGCGCTTCGGATGACATCTTTGAACACACAGAGGAGCACACCAAACCCAGGCTGGAGGAAGAGAAATAGGGAAGGCTTTCTGAGAATTGGACATGATGCCTGACCTACGTCTTAGAAAATGAGAATGCCTTTCCTTGACAAGAAAGCAGAGAAAGACACTGTTGACAAAAGGAACAAACAGAGGTATGTGTGATGTATATGGAGCACTAAGAACAGGTTCAGCTTTCTAGAAGTGATAGAGGGGGTGAGGCCACAGAGAAAAGGGTGCCAGGTCTTAAATCCTTTGAACTTTCATGAGTCATTTTCAATGAGTTAAATAAAGTAGGCACATGGTCAGATTTGCATTTTGAAACAAATCAGCCCCCTCTAGAAGCAGGTATCAAACCGCAGCATCTTTGCAAATGAATTTGTGAAGTGTTAAGAAACTATGTCATTGTATGGTGGCATTCTAGAAGAACTAAGTCACACTGTTTGCTGCTTGTACCAGGACCCAATGCCCAATCAGTATCAGTAAGTGGCCTATGATAAATGACCCATCCAGCTCTTCAGTAAGGCTGAGGATAGAGAGGGGTCTGAAGTGTCCCTAATGGAAACAGCATGTGTTCGTGTATTTGTATTCACTGAACACGCCACATGTGGTGCCCACACATGGCTGAAAACTCCAGGAAACCTTAGAGCCCCCATCTATCTCCCTGACAGTTCTTGCTGTCGCCAGCCTAGAAACCAGGGGCCAGGCAGGGGGATGCATTTACTTTAATTTCCACAACTTTCTCAGATTCTTACTCACCATGGAAAAGTAAGAGCTGATTCCAGAGGTGCTCTTAAATTAAAGACACTAGAATTTAAAACAGAACACAATTCTCAACACTGCCGACCCACAAAAATAATCAACATGTATCCAATACCGTGCACACCCAAATAAGTAGGAATTATTTTTTCAGTTTGATAATAAAGAGGAAGTAGTACTTGGAACATACCCACCCCGAGAAGCCACACTGGAGTTGGTGTCCAGTGATGCTTACTTACAGAGACAGAAGGAACCCTACCAAATCTATGGGGCTTTTAAATCTATGGGGCTTTTCTCTAGGGGGCCAAGAATAAGGGACCACACTTTTATTTCAAACCATAGTTCTCTTGTACCTTTTTCCCCTAATTTTTCATGCTTCTCCACTTTTCCACACAGTAAGAACAGACTAAAACTTAGCCGGGCACAGTGATGCACACCTGTCATCCCACCACTTTGGGAGGCTGAGACAGGAGAATCGCGAGTTCAAAGTCAGCCTCAGCAATGGCGAGGCGTTAAGCAACTCAGTGAGACCCTGTCTCTACATAAAACACAAAATAGGGCTGGGGATGTGGCTCAGTGGTCGAGTGCCCCTGAGTTCAATCCCTGGTACCAAAAAAAAAAAAAAAAAAAAAAAAAAGAACAGACTAAAACTTAAAGAAGTATGGGATATTTAGCAAAGGCGGAACTGCAGAACCAGGCAAATTGCTTCTTTAGGACCAGATTTACCATGAGAGTGAATATTTCTTTCTACCTCTAAATACTGACACGTTAATTCATAATAGGTAAGACTCAGAGGAATGCCATTAATTCCTTAATCCTCCAAATCCTTCTATTTACACTGGGTTCTATAATTCTTTCTATATCCTAATAATTTGTCCCCTGAGGAGAAGCACAATAAGAAGACAGATAAGAACTGTGGTGCAGAAGCAGAGGAGCACAGAGGTGGAGAGCAGTGTTGGGAGTGCCACAAACCCGGGGTGCGAATCCCAACTCGGCTACTTGAGAGCTCTGACCCTGAGTTTGCTCATTTGCAGAATGAGGACAAGAACAGAGTCTGTCCCACTGGGTAGCTCTGAGGATTAAATAAGTGAACATATAAAAGCCCTTGCTTCAATATCTAGCACACAGAAAATGCTCAATATATGTGAGCTCTAATTATCTTTCTCATCCTTCCTTCTCATAGGGTGGTAAGGCGACTTGCCATCCCTGCAGATCTTAGGAATAGGTAGAACAAAATCTCCCACAGGTAATTTTTAAAAAATCTTTAAAATTAATTTTTAATTATACAAGTAGAACATAAAGACATTCTCCTTTGCCAGGGATAATTTAAGTGAATTCCTGCTTGGAGTCAGAGGGCGGAATGAGATAATGTCTTGTAATCTCTAGTAGCTCTAGGAACTGACGAGTTCCCAAGGACACGGGCAGAAGGGCAGCACCTCCACCAGGACCCTTAATGTGGCTGGGACTCAGCCAAGCTTCACTTCCCCCTGAGGCAGGGCTGCGTGTCCCCCATGGCTGCCTAGAGCTCTCACTGGGACCAGCAGGCCATTAATGGTAAACACATTGTCTAGCAAAATGAGAGGATGGATGTGTTTCCAGCTCAGGAAACTTAATAAAAATTCTTTATCTATTTTATTGAAAACTCAGTTCTGAGACATTACCTCAGAGGTCAGGCCTGAAGACCGGCTATTCCCCGGGTTTCATGTGGAGATGGATGCACAGTTTCTCTGAGCTGGATCTTTGAGGATTTCTCTCCTCTTGTGATTAAAATGAGGATAAAATTTCAATTAACAGCCAACTAAGAAATTAATAGAGATGTGTCTAATGGAAAGAAATGGCAAATCACAGTCCTACAAGACAGGCATAGAGACTCCTAAACCATTTTCAGTGTTCCAGAAGGAAATGCAGTTTTTCTAGGAAACTGTAAACTGCACAGTCTAACCAAAAACACCATGTTCCTCTGCTGTGCCCAGAATTCCATCAGCACGGCACAGTCACCCTGATTACTCCCACTGGTCACTTCAGTGCAAGGTTTTTCTTTTTAGTGCTCCAGAGGACCCAAACAGAAAGGACTATTCAGGCATTCTTTTGTTTATTTATCCATTTTGGTATATTTCAAAATTCAAAACTGAGGATTTTAAATTTATTTTCTTACTATTCTCTATCATCACTTTTAAAAAGAGACTATTGTGGGGCTGGGGTTGTGGCTCAGTGGAAGAGTGCTTGCCTGGCATGTGTGAGGCCCTGGGTTTGATCTCAGCACTGCATAGAAATAGATAGATAGATAGATAGATAGTTAGATAGATAGATAGATAGATAGATCGATCCATTGACAAATAAAAAGAATTTAAAAAGAATCATGAGGTGGATCCACTAATTGAATAGGCAAATTCTCTTAAATATTAAAAGTACACATTTCCAAACACAAACACAGAAAACCAACATTAATACATGGGTTAGAATTACTTTTACTTTTCAGTATATAATTCTAAATAGATGCGTCTCTGCCTGAGTGACTATGCCATCCCAAACAGTACTGAGGCTTATATGCACAAGCGCTTTCAGGGATTCACTTCCCAGTTTGGGGAGGCTGCTCAGTGACTGGAGAGAATGGCTGGAGTGCAACCTAGAGATGCAGACATCAGGGGACTGCTCCCCACGCTATGGCAACGTGGGCCCTTTTATATGGTTGGCATGCAACAGACCTCTAAAAAGAGGTCATCAACTAGCCCAAGGCCCAGGGCCCAGGCTGGGTTATAACATTATCTAATTTTTAAGTCATCAGCTTGGTGGCTGTGCCCTGGATAAGAAATTTGACCCAGTGGATCACAGGCCACTGTGACTCAATGGTCACAGCTTTTAGAAAACATGGCTATGACAGGTTTGGATTGGCACTTGTTAATGCCTCTAATTAATTAAAAATGGAAATATGAGCTCACTATCATTCAATATCAAGTCTGTTTGAAAGTTCAACTTTTGAAACATAGGAGAGTAGAATGAGTCACAGATGGGAACCATAAAAGCCTCCTTAGTAGGCAAAAGTTAGAAGCTACTGGTTAGAACAGAAGTCTGCCAAGCCCTACTCAACACCTACTGCTTTAAATAAAGTTTTATTGGGACATAGCCACACCTACTTATTTATTATCTATGGCTGCTTTCATGCTACAGTGGCAGAGTTGATTAATTGTGATCATAGAGCCTGAAAACCTAAAGTGTTGACCATCTGGCCCTTTATAGAAAAAGCAGCCAACACCAGGATCAGAAGAATAGCTATAGAACTGGAAATGAGAGAGCCAGACTCTGTACCTGACTCTGAGAGTGCTGAGAAAAAGAAAAATATACTATGTATGAATTGCTAACTAAAATGTGATTCACAAATTAATAGTAATTAATAATAGTAATGGTAGTTACTACTAGCAACTAATTTGTGGTCTTGCACAAATTATTTGAATGTTTTGAACCACATTTCACAATCTAATGTATAGAATGATAATAATTATCCTAACTAATGACATAGAAACATAAGAAAATGCATGTTTGAAACATTAAAAGGGCTATGAGACAGGGTAGGTTCATTTCATTATCCATATTTTAAAATCCTGAATTGGCATATTCTCTCTATCTCAAAATTTCATATCCCATGTGATTAACAGCAAAACATATACCAGGACTAGGAGCATTTATTCTAGATCTCCAAAACAACTGGCTGTTAGCCACATCAACTAGTTACCAACATTCTCTATTTTGTTAATAATTTTTTAGCTGATGAAATTTAGTTATATTATATAGAGTGGGCACACAACTCAAAAAAGACCATTAAGTCATTTGGTATCATAATTTGTACACATGAGATGGTGATATTCTGTAACTGTCTTTCCAGAATAGCCCGGGCCAATGTGAAATAATTTCATTTCTATCTTATGCTTCAACTCATTTGACAGAGCAATTCCAGCAGGTTTTCAACAGCTCTTCTCCCATTTTCCAGGAGCAGCTGCAGCTACTGGGCAACATCTTCTCCCAGGGCTGAAGTCCTTAACAAACCAGTGCTTCAGTACCCCACTCAGAGCAACAAGAGGGGAAGTCCCACTCACCATTTCCACCCTGCCTCAGCTGCTCTTCTCTGTTCCAGCTACTGACCTGGGCTGAGTCGGGAATGGCAGGAATGGCAGCAGGATCAAGAAAGGAGGGGCAGGGATGGGTGGTGGTAACTGAAGCCAGATAATTAAGCTGTAACTTCCATGATCAAACCCATAAATGCAAATGGCATTGTCTCATCTTCCTAGAAACATTTGTCTAAATGAAACAGCTGAAACCAGAGGGAAGCTGTTCACTGCACTAAGTTAGATGCTGGGACTCCCCCCTCCCTTATTTCAGACTGTCAGGCTCATCTCCATTAGCCCTGCTGGAGTCTTTTAAAGATGTGACCATTCGGGGAAAGACTAAGGTTTGTGCTCAAAGGGTACAAAAGACTTGGCACCATCCTCTGGCAGAGCCTGACTGCAGGGACAGGTGTGATGGTAGTTAACCCACCTGACAAGCCAGACTCATGTTCTGCCCTTCCTCAAGGGGAGTTATTAATTATGTGGCTTAGTTATGGTTTGAGAAACATGTTGACTCATTCATCACCAACTGTCGCAAGCCAAAAAGAACAGCATGATGTGGGTATAAAGAAGCCTTTATATACAGTCTGTCCATTAAATATAGAGACAGATTTGAGTATGTCAGTGCTCACTCAAGTCAGTTGCTACAAGCTGGGCATGGTGGTGCACAGCCATGAGTCCAGGGACTCTGTAGGCTGAGGCGGAGGATCACAAGTTCAAGGCCAGCCCCAGAAATTTAGAAAGACCTTGTCTCAAAATGAAAAGGGCTGGAGTTGTAGCTCAGTGGCAGAGTCCCAGGTTCAATTCCCAGCACTGCAGGAAATATTTTTTAATCAGTTGCTATAGTTTGGTGTTTTTCTTCTGAACTCAAATCATTTTAAAACCACCTATAAAAAGTTCACAAGGATATTTCAGAGAATGGAAACTGAAAAACAAAATGCCATATGAACATTTTACATATTCTTGAAAGGGAGTATACACTTCCACTTCTGGAAAGTTTTCCAAATATAGCTTTTTTTAAAAAAAAAAAAACCATATAAAATAACATATCTATGTAATCACATGTTTTTTAAAAGGAGCTCATTTCAATAATATAATGGAAACAACCGTTTAGACTTACAAATGAAGTAAACTTATGTTTAAAATATCTAAAACTAAAACTCAAGGAAACAGTCATTGTATGGCATTTTCTGGCACTCAACTTTAATTGTAGATGGAATCTTTTTTTAAAAATATTTTCTAGTTGTCAATGGGCCTTTATTTTATGTATTTATATGTGGTGCTGAGGATTGAACCCAGGGCCTCACACATGCCAGGCAAGTGCTCCACCACCGAGCCACCACCCAGCCCTGTAGATGGAATCTTTAAGAGAGATTTTATTCACATTCCAAAAATTCAGCCTGCAAATTATCTAAACCACAGCCAGCTAGGTGACGAGGCAATGTCACTGCCCTGCAGTGGCCTACTGCTCTCCAGTATCATCTTACGTATTTACTTGTTCACTGTCTCCTCTGGGTGAATAGAAGTTCCATGGGGGCAGGGACTTCGCTGTCTCAGTGGCAACCTCAGCACCTAGCATACAGAACCTGGCGCATGGGAAATATCCATTATGAATTTGTCAAATGAGCTAATAAGTGAATAATGAGGACTTAACTACAGACAGACGATACTTGGGTTGTATGTATTTAGGAGTTAAGTCAACAAGTCCTGCTCTCTGGCCAGACGAAGGTCTGAGGAGAGAAAGAATCTAGGATGAGAAGTCAGGGTCCCTCTTTGAGTAACAAGGTCAATGTTGGTGTCATCAAAAGATGGCTGGAATTCAGGGAGAAAAATGAGATTTGAACAGAAACTAATGAGTCCAGGTTTAAGAAAAGCTTCATTTGGGGCACCTAAGAGTTGTGTCCAGCGGACCTCTGAATGTATAAGAAAGGGTAAGGCTGGAAATGGTTATTTCCATGAAAATGTAGGGGATCATACAAAGAGAGAATATAGTGGAAAATATAAACTTGAAGAATGCCAACATTTGGTAAGCAGATATATTTGAGAAAGCCCCAGAATGAAAGTGAAGAAACAGTTACAAAGTACCAAGACACAAATGAGCCACCAGCATGGTACATACTGTAGTCCCAGCTGCTCAGGAGACTGAGGTGGGCAGATGGCTGGAGCCCAGGAGTTCAAGACCAGCCTGGGTAACATAGAGAGACCCGATCTTTAAGAATGAATGAAGGGGGGCTGGGATTGTAGCTCAGCGGTAGAGCACTTGCCTCGCATGCGTGAGGCCGTGAGTTTGATCCTCAGCACCACATACAAAAGCAATAAAACAAAGACATTGTGTCCATCTACAACTAGAAAAAAAAAAAAAAGAATGAATGAAGGACGGGGCTGGGATTGTAGCTCAGCGGTAGAGCGCTTGCCTCGCATGCATGAGGCCCTGGGTTCGATCCTCAGCACCACATACAAGGCAATAAAATAAAGACATTGTGTCCATCTACAATTAAAAAATATTAAAAAAAAAAAAGAATGAAGGAAGGAACTAATTAACATTAAGAGAATCAGAAGAAAAGCATTTCAAAAAGAGTGTTTATTCAGGAAAATATAACACTGCAGAAAAAAGTATGGTTTGATAAGTAGCTGAAAAGTATTCCTGGGATTTGATAAGATGGAAGTCAATCAAAACCACTGAAGAAAAGGTCCACCACAGTAAAGGAAGAACAGATACCTGTAATGGCTGGAGAGTGACTGAAGTCGACATGTCGACCTGCTCCTACTAAAACACATGTTAATGTCAGGTATAACAGCATGCTAAAATCTCCTGGGGGCTAGAAACCAGAAGGGAACTCAAAACCAAAATACCGAGTATGGGAGCCAGTAGTGGCCCAGGGGCCAAGACCAGGAGCCATATGTGAACGGGGTGGAAGAACCTGGCCTTAGGTTCAGCAAGGACAATGAGCTAGGGCTGGCACGCTGATTTAAAGCAAGGACCCAGGAAATGCCTTCCCCCCGAGGAGAAGAGGACAGAAAAACCATCTCTGAAAGATTCAAGAAAACCCGTCACCTGTCTTCTACCCAGAAACACTGTATCCAGTGGCAAATTAAAATCAGGCCTGTGTGATATACAGCTGTGGAATCTGAATTTATACCTCCTAAAATTAAGAAATAAACATTAAGAACAAATTCTCAACTGGCAAAACCCTTGAGTTAGTTGAGCAGAAGCATGCGAAGCCACTTTGCAGGAACTCTTCTACAATCATCACCAATAAAGAAGATGTCACAGCTCAAAAAAGCACAGACGATACAGGAAAGCCATTTGCCAAGAGTGGGTAAAAAGACTCAATAAATTGAGAAATAGCACACTCCCTCAAAGTGACAAAATGTAACTATGGTTGTCAGCACTGCTCTAATATTTCCAGTCTGTTGCCTTCTGGCACTTAAGACAACACCTGCTAGCCCACTTGCAGGAAGAGCTGGGCAAGCAACATGCATCAGCTCCAGTCGAGACCTCCTTTCCCTCTGGAATATCAACTGGAGGTGTTCGAGATGGCGGCTTGCTCCTCAGTCTGGGTGCCGAGTGACCACGGTGAGTCTTGCCCATGCCCTGCAAACACACGGCACGAACAAAATATGCACCTCGCTATTCTAGATGACTGAGGTTTTTGAGTTTGTTGTTACTACTCCAGGATAACCTAGCCTGTCTCACTTGATATAAGAATAATTTAGATGTACTTATAAGTAAATATATTTAATATGACTAAAGAGATTTTTAAAAAGAAAAGAGAAAAAAGGAAGAGTGAATAGGTAGTCTCAGAGCTGAGTACAGGTTATATTTTCAAGAACTGTGACTCACTGTGATGGCAAAGAAATAGTATGATATTTAAAAGGTGACACAAGGTTGAGGGGAATGTTTTCTACGACATAAAGGCCCCAAGCATACTCACGTGCTGATGGTGAGGGTCACATAAAGGTTAGAGACAGAAAAGAGAGATGACACATAGCTATTAACCATGATTTCTCTGTTCACCATATGCCTTTCTCTGTTCTTTCCCGAAATTCTGCAAACAAATCTTACAGGAAGCACAGTTGGTTTCTACCACCACTGTCCTGCAAATCTCACATCCTTTCTCTGTACTAATCAAAAACTACCAATCAGGTCTCCAAAGTTTGCTCCAAAGAATAAAATACTAGCCCTCTATGCTCTTTTTTAGTCCTTCTGTCTTCTACCTGCATTAGCAGAAATCAAATACAATTTTATAAGCATATGATAGGTGACCAATCAGTGCCCTGAAGTGGTGGTTATCACTTAGCAGTGTCCTTATAATTGGTCCCTCAAACAGAGCTGTGCTTGACTTTGGATGTAAAATTTGTTCTTGAAAATGTGAACAAAAGCTGAATGTGCACAGGTCAAACAATGGAACGTCACGTTATGGGGGATCCTGTCACATGGGATCTTCAAGGGTAAATTTTCAGGATTATTTTTTACATTTGTTCTTTAGTCTTGTTCTTTTCCTTCATTTACCAACAGAAGAAATCAAGGGCAAAGATAAACTATTTGGGGTGGGGCCAACAATTTTCCATCTTTATCTCAATTGTATTAGATTATAAGACCTATACATCTTTTTGCTACTCATCTTTATAAATAGAAGCAAAAGGAAATAAAATATATAAATAATTGCACAAACTCACAAGGCATGTGGTGATCAGAGAGGCACAAGATGGCAATGAGACAAGACATTTGCAGCATTTACAATTGGCAAGTGACCTGAACCCTACAGGATATGAGAAAGGAGAAGATAGCACCCCCCCACCACCACCACACACACAAAGACTAACAATGTAGAGAAGAGGGAACTCAAAGACTAACAAGCATATGAGTAGATGTTCAAATTCATTAGTAATGAAAGAAATGCAAATTAAAACAATGAGAAAATATGCTACACTTCTTAGATCAACAAAAGTTAGAAAGCTAAAGAATGCCAAGAGTTGATGGACGGGAGGAATATAGGAATGTGTTTTGTGGAAGTGGAGAATGATCGCTCTGTTCCAAAGGAATCTGGATGTGCGTATCCTATGACCTCACACTTCCACCTCTGAGTATATATTTCAGAGAAATTCTCACACAGGTGCAGGAGGTGATAAGGTGACCTCTGAAGCACAGCTGTGAGGGAGGAAGCTTGTCTACCAGTGGGGGAATCAACTGGTAAGAGGCAGTGGGTGAGCACGTGCCATGGACACACAATAGACCTTCAGAAGGGGTGTGCAATGGCTGTAATTGTGACCTCTCTGATCACCACATGCCTTTCTCTCTGGACTGTGAGCAGGATCAAAGCAGGTTCATCCTCATATGTAAGTCACAATACATCCTACCCCATAGTAAGCATGTATTAAGTATTTAATAAACGAATGAAAATGTATTCAATAAAACTCTTAAGATGCAAAACTGGTATATTGGTCTGAGAACACAGTTTTCACTTCTATGTGAAACAAAAGTAGACGGTTATGCAATAATGGTGGCAATTTAACATTTTGTTTTCCTTCTATTTATTTTTTCCAGTTTGGACTTAAGAATACTAAAGATAACAAAGTAATTGATGTGAGTTCAGAAATACTCAGGTATGTCACAAAACTATGAGAGATGGCTGAATCTCTAAAATAGAATGCAAATGCTAGAAAAATCTAGACTATTGTGGATATCTTCAGATCAAATCACATTTCTAAGGGAAAAAAAATGTGTTGCATGTTCCATGGATGAAGCATCAAATATGAAAAGACAGCTCAATGGGTTTGCATCATGATTTAAAAGAAAAAAAGAATTGGCTAGCCACATTTATGTATGATGTCTAGAATCCACTAAGAGCAGCTATAATGGAAATGTCAAATGAAACCACTTCACTATTTGCCTTTAAAAGTGTTGTGCTGCATTTTAAAGACACTTAGATATTTAGCATCAAAAACTATGGTGACATGGTCACATGATTTCTCCCAGAGGAAACTGCGAGGTGAGGGGAAAAGGGTAAAAGGAGACAGTGTCTGGCAGTGGAGGCAGGAAGTCAGCGTTCAGCCCCAACCCTCCACTCCAGAGGCTTACTGCTATTCACAACAAATCGACTGCCTATGCATTTATTAGGAAAATATCTTCCTACAATTCTGATATTTTCAGTCAAAGCTGTGTTCTCTTGGATGAATGCTTCAGAGAAAAGACAGGAGCAGATGTGGAAGACGTAATAATTTATTAGGAACGAGTGTAGCTTGTGCTTTTCTCAGGGCAATCACACGTCCTAAAGCCAAATCTCACGGGAACATCAACAGGCCTCTAAAGAATTTGCTTTTCATGAAGCAAGAATGGAAGATGCAGAAAACTAGTCTTTGTGATTTTGTACTCTAACATTTTATATTTTAAGGGGGCAAGTTTTGAACAAACTCTTCAGGATGTTTCTATATTCATTCTTTAGCTAATGGAATAGGAGTATAATTTACCCATCTACAAAAGAATGGGTTAAAATTCTTCCTTTTATTTCTTTTTGATAAACATATGATAAGAAAGTAATCCCAGCAAGCATACAGCTGGGGAAAAAACAATAACTATATTTCTTTGTGGCAAGAACTAGAATGATCATGATAACACTATGACTTCAACATAGCCTTCTAAAGGTTTTGAATGACAAAAAAATCATTTTTAACATGATGGATCTGAAAAATAAAACAAGAAATTTTCAAAATCCATAAATGAGACAAATAAGTTTTGCCAAACCAGATAACAATAACCAGATCTTTCACTGGAAAAATACTATTGCAGAAATGAATCTATTCCTTGCTTAACGTGTTTGACATTATTTGGCACCCAGTAAATCTGTGCCTAAAGAATGAGCCAGGTATAGTAATCCCAGTGGCTCAGGAGGCTGAGGCAGAAGGATCACAAGTTCAAAGCCAGCCTCAGCAACTTAGCAAGGCCCTAAGCAACTCCACAAGACCCTGTCTCTAAATAAAATACAAAAGGGGGTTGGGATGTGGCTCAGTGGTTGAGTGCCCCTGAGTTCAATCCCCAGTGCCAAAAAAAGGAATGACAGGCTCGTGCTTCCTAGACTGAAGACTAGTTGAGCTCTGGACTAAGAGACTGCTGTAAGGCCACGGCAGACGGCTGCCTTTGTTCTCATGCGCAACACTGGCTGTAATTCTAGAAGGTCGTACCAGCAGATAATCACCATAACCTACTCCCACTTCAGAAGCATCACCCCCAAATTTCTGCCTACTTGTTCTCATCCTGACTCCTAAAAAAAGGAAGTTGTCACCACATTGGTTGTGCAAGATCATAGTAAGACTCCTCTTTTCTCACACAGGGACCCCTGAAGGGGTCCTGCCGTTCTGATGGAGCCTCTGGTCTCTTTCCTAGTCCACTCGGGAAGCAGATGGCTAAACTGTACCTTTCTTCCTAGCCTCAGGTTTGTTGCCCTAATTTAAACTCTCTTGATTTCTCCCCAAAATAATTAACTTATCTAACAAATAGCTTTTGGCTACCTTCTATGTGCAAAGCATTATACTAGATGCAGGGGACACAACAGAGAACTAAATATATGGAAATATTTGTCTTCATAGAAAAGTATTCTAGTAAGAGGAAATAGAACATTTAAACAATTTCAATCAGGCAATGATATAGCTAGTATTCAAATAATCAAATGTTATGGAGAAAACTGAGCAGGTAGGGGGTTGGGGAACATTGGTAACAGGATGATCTGAGCAGGTCTCACTGAAGGCCAGGGCCCCTGGATGGTAGGAAAAACACAGAAGAATTAGGCAGAGACAAGAGACCAGGCCCTGAAGGGTCTACCAAGGCCACACTCAGAATCCTGGCTTTTGTTCTTTCTGAAGTAGGAAAATATTTGGGGTTTTATTTTTTAATTAAGAACATTTTTTTTGAGATGAGGTCTCATTCACTAAGCTGTTGAGGCTGTCCTTGATCTCACAATCCTCCTGCCTCAACCTCCATTCGGAGGTTCTAGGCACAACCACTATTTTGATGCTTTTGAGTAGCAAAGAAGCATGCTCTTTCTGACTTGCTATTGTAACTGGATTGTCCTAGTCAATGTTAATAAGTGTTTCACATAAAAATAATTCAAATATCTGTATGACTTTCCATATCAAATTTCTCTCTTTATGATTAACAGTGTGCCATGTTAAATTTAAAGCTCTGAGAACTCCTTCAGAAAAAACACTATTAAGCTTATTTTTTAACCTTGGACTTCATGTATCCACAAGGCCCAGAAAGTCCTTTTATTGAGAAGGTGTAACGGAATTAAACTCAGGGGCACTTGACCACAAAGCCATATTCCCAGCCCTATTTTGTATTTTATTTAGAGATAGGGTCTCACTGAGTTGCTCAGGGCCTCACAGTTGCTGAGGGTGGCTTTGAACTAGTGATCCTCCTGCCTCGGCCTCCCCAGCCACTGGGATTACAAGCATGCACACTGCATCGTCAGAGTCCTTTTGTCTTTGAGGGCCGGGAATACATCTTAGTGGCAGAGCACATGCCTATACTTTGGAGATCAAGGGCTCAATCCCAGCACCACAAAGAAAGAAGAAAAAAAAGTGTTTAGAATCTTTTTATCATCTCAGAGAACAGAGAACATAGTTCTCAATGTTCCCTGAACCCAGGTCAGGAAACATTGGGCTAGGTGACCCATAAGCTCCCTTGAGATCTCACATTCTAAGGTTCTTGTATCAGAGACATTGTGATAGAAGACTCCTAACTAAACTGACATTATACAGGGTCAACAAAGATTGCTGGAAGAATAGATAAGGTAACTACAGGCTTTAGATGGCTATTCTTTCTCAATCTCTCTCTTGCTACACTGAAATAATAACAAGGAAGATGGAATTGAGAATACATAGAAACGTCAGGGCCAAGATATCCCTCAGCATGCTGTGATACTGGGCAAACTCAAAAGTTAAGGTCACAGTGCAAGCAGAGAACCTCAGAGGCTTGTTAGCCACATCAGAGTACTTCTATAGCTTCAGCTATTACGACTAACACAACCTCGCAGCCGTTTACATCTGACACAAATGTTTACTTCAGCTATTGACTTTGTAAATTAGACTTTATGCAAACAATTGTTCTGAGCAGCTAAACTAGACAAATGGAGTTTTATACACTACAGAAAAGCTAAATTAAAGTTACACCTTTCAAAGCAATATATTCATTAACCAATTTATTTCTTTGATCTCCTCTTAGTCACTTCAAAGTATCTCAAATAAGTTTTGTATGTCCATAATTTCTCTTAGCCACTAAAGCTTAATATAAACTAACAGCTTACTTCTATAGCTTCATTTCTGATATAATCAACTATGAGATTTCCCTTTTAAAGTTAAAAATATGTATAAAATAAAAGTAGTGTTACACTCATACATTGCTGGTGGGACTGCAAATTGGTGCAACCAATCTGGAAAGCAGTATGGAGATTTCTTAGAAAACTTGGCATGGAACCACCACTCGACCCAGCTATCCCACTCCTGGTCTATACACAAAGGACTTAAAAACAACATACTACAGTGACGCAGCCACTCCAATGTTTATAGCAGCTCAATTCACAATAGCTAAACTGTGGAACCAACCTAGATGCCCTTCAATCGATAAATGGATAAAGAAACTGTGGTATATATACACAATGGAATATTACTCAGCAATAAAAGAGAATAAAATTATGGCATTTGCAGGTAAATGGATGGAGTTGGAAAATATGCTAAGCGAAGTAAGCCAATCCCAAAAAAACAAATGTTCTAATGTTCTCTCTGATAAGTGGATGCTGATCCGTAATGGAGGAGGGGGCATGGGAAGACTGCAGAAACTTTGGTCAAAGGGGACAGGAGGGAAGGGGAGGGGACATGGGGGCAGGAAAGATGGTGGAATGCAATGGACAATAGTGCCCTAGGTTCATGTATGACTGCACTTATGGTGTAACTCTATATTGTGTACAACTAGAGAAGTGAAAAGTTGTGTTCCATTTGTGTCCAATGAATCAAAATGCATTCTGCTGTCATGTAAACCTAATTAGAATAAATACATTTTTAAAAAGCAGTGCTAACAAAGGGATCCTACAGTGACAGATCTAGGAATGAGACTGTCATTTGCTGAGTGCCCAGGAGCAGCAGCTGCCTCCTCCATGTATAATATACATAACAAAGCCAGATGTGCCATCCCTGAAGTCCCAAGTGGCAATGGAAAACCAGGGCTTTCCTCATGGGAAGGTAAGGGATGACACCTGAGAGCGACTGTCAGAAAGCAGACCCTTATGAGATAGTCAGATGTCCAATGTGGTGACAAGGAAGCAAGCCAGGTGCAGAGTGGAAGCAGGTCACACTGTTAGGAGCAGGAGGCAGGGGTGGGCGTGAATTAGGTCTGGCAAAGACAAGAAAAGGAGAGGAAGTGAGCTGGGTAGGCAGCCTGGAGCAGTCCAGAATCAGGGCTGGATGACCAAGGTGGTGTTGAAGAAGCCTCAGGGAGCTGGGGTATGGCTCAGTGGTAGAGCGCTTGCCTAGCATGGACAGGCCCTGGATTTGCAAAGAGAAAAGAAAAGCCTTGCAAAGAGAAGCACCCCAGCACTGCAAAGAGAAAAGAAAAGCCTTGAGGTGAACCTTTGCGGTGAGGTTTTAGGTTTTATGTTGGTGAGATGAATAAGAGACAAATGAGTCAGCGTCCACCATCAAAAGATTATAATAATAATGGCCCACATCTATTACTGTGCACCATACATTACAGGATGTGTTAACATGCACTTGATTTATTTAACAGACCACTGAAGTATATTCTGTTTCTATCCCCATTTTACAGATGAATAAACAAAAGTTTAGAGAGGGTGAGCAGTGAATCAACTATTTTTAAAGAACAACAAAAAAGCCTCTTATTACATTTGTGATTCACATACTACATTACATACAATAGTCCAAAATAAACACCTCATGCGAAGGGCACAGTGGACATGTAGTAAAAATTAAGATTTCAGCCATACGTACGTTACTTTATTCTTTGATAATAAACATTCAACTTTGAACTGAAACCATTTCAGTATGTACAGGTGGGTTCTGCCTTTTATTTCAAATAACCATCCATTTTCCTACACCTACACTATTCACTAGGTTCCAGCATCAATTCTTTTATACATGTGGAGCAAAAAAGATAAAAGAGTGTAATGCTTTATATCCTCGGGGTGATGTTGACAGAAGAGTCCTCAGAGTCTGTCTGGCAAGGGATTGTGTTGACCCAGAATTTAGGGAAGGCTGACTAGAGAAGATGAAGTCTGCTCCAAGTGTTGATCTCAGGACAAGAGAGAAGGAGTTTCTCAGGCTAGAGGGCAAGACCCACAAAGCGGCAGAAAATGATAGTGAAAAGGTGATTAGGAGCTGAGTCACAAAGGAACTCATCCATGAGTTTAGACCAATCTGTGCGCTATGGAGGGTCATTGGTGGATTGATACAGGGGACATTGTGTTTAGATTTGCACTCAGAAATTCTGCTCTAAGGTCTTAGGAACAGATCAAAAGGAGAGAGTGAAGAGGCAGAAAGACCAACTCAGAGGATACTTTGATTTCAGCCCCTTCTGTCACTGGGGAAATAACACAGAACATAAATCAAAAATTTTAAATGTGTTCAGGAGAAGATGATGAGGGCAATTCTGGGAGAAAAAGAAAGAATATTTAAAAGAGATGGAGCAGGGAGCTGGGGTTGTGGCTCAGTGGCAGAGCGCTTGCCTAGCATGTGTGAGGCACTGGGTTTGATCCTCAGCACCACATAAAATAAATAAAATAAAGGTCCATCAACAACTAAAAAAAATAAACAATAAATTAAAAAAGAGATGGAGCAATACATGTGTGTTTCATAAATATTATATATATTATCTAAACATACACATGTGTGAGAGAAAGTGAGAGTGCATGTTGGACAGGCCTGAGGACTTCTGGGCTGTGGCCAAGCTGAGAGACCGTGTGACAGCTGGGTTTCTGCACAGGACATTAGAGGAGTCAGAGGCACCCTGTGGGAGAGACAGGAGGTGAAGACCTGCTGAACTGAAGGTGCCTGAGACATCCATGGAGTTGTTCAGAAGGAAGTCTGTACGGGGGCTTGAAGCTTAAGAGCAAGATCCAGGGTGAACACATATTTGTAGCGATTTCTTAGAAAGTCCTCCTTTTCCCTCACAGATAACACTATGGAATATTAATCTGAACTGTATGAAGCTACCAATATTCTATTTTTTTGATCTATAAAAATAGGTATTTCAACACAATAATCTACTTTATTCAAGAGCTTTGAAAATAAGACAATATGTAAATACGCAATGATTTCTAAAGTAGAATCTACAACAGATATTTCTAGATAGACTAGAAAAATAAAGTGATTAACATACAGTTATATATCATGTACCTAAAAGAAAAATGAGGTTTTATGAAATTATTATTAGAAATTGCACAAAGGACACAATTAATGGAAATGTAAGATTGATACACGGCTTCACTGTCCATTTCAAGCAAACGTCTTGTGGCGCCTTGCACACCAGGCATCCACGCTGGGATTTTTCTGCCTATGAAGGAACTAGTAACTGCAGTTTTTCCAAATGCTTATTAATTGACTTCCTTCCAAACAGTCTTTTACAGGGAGAAAAGTTTAGAAGAGTGGGTACCAGATCACCTGCTAAAATGTATCCACAGAAAGGGCCCTTCAGTTCCCACATCTGCAAGACACAGGCGATATCTATCTCTGTGGCCAGCTGAAGGGACTGAGAGCAGACACTGCATGTGCTCCGTGGGACACCAGAGATGTATATTACATAGGTTTTGCCAAATGACCAGCAGCTACTACTCAAAAATCATATCCTATGCCAGGTTGCTAAAGGCTGACTATACACACTTATTTTAAACACTTAAAATTCTTGGGACAAGACAAACATTAAGGGAAAGTAATGTTGAAACAAAGTCATTTGGCCAAGATAACAGAGCAAATGAGACAAATACCCAGACTATGCAGTAACCGCCAAATCATACAGATCTTAGAATAGAAAATGGCCTTTAGAAGTTATCAACATTCCTTTAACAGCACCCAGAGTTAAGGAAGCCCAAACACTTCAGGAACAGCAAAAATAATTGTCACAATTAAGTAGAGTTCTTCTCGCAGGTTTTTGTGGGGTTTAAATGAAAAACAAAGACAGTATTGGGTAAACTGATTACAGTCCCCATTTCTCCAGTTCTTCCTTTTGATGGCATGGACAGTGAGTTTATTACTTTCTTGAGAGGAATCATATTGACAGGAACACATACGAAGGCATTTGCGACCTAAGTGCCTCATTTCAACCCTGCTCCTTTGTGGGATAATTACAGCACCGCCCTGTGGCACACTGGTACCACACTGATACCTCCAATTCTTCACTCCTCCCACTGGACATGCAGTGATGACTATGTGCTTAGTTCAGTTCACTTGCTTAGGCAAAGAAGATGTTGGTAAATGTGATGCAAATGGAAGACTGGCATGTGATTACCCCTCTGCCTTCATCACAAGAGTGTGCCCAGGGTGACCCTGTGGGATGACAGCCTGATGGGCACACACGTCCCAGGGGAGGCCTCAGTTAGGTGCAAGAGGCTGAGCAAGATCAGGAAAGCTAGCCAGTGACTAACCCCACAGACTTCAGCTGGCTGCAGACAAAGAAGAAATCCCTCTGGGCCCAACTCACATCAAAGCTATGTAAGCAAAAATAAATGTGTATAGTTTTATGCCACCAAGGTTTTGTGGTTGTTTTGTCATTCAGCATTACTATGGTAACAGAAAACAGATACACATGATTATTAAGCATCTGAAGATTGTTCACTCTCTAACCCTATCAAAGCCGACTTGGCCAGGAGGGCTCCATGACAGCAGCTCAACCAGGCCACAGGTCAGGCACTGGGGAGCCACTGTTCTTCAGGTGCTTATGAACAACCAGTTTTTAATACAAAATTGTACCAAATATTTCAATGAGACTACTTCTAAATCCCAAATTAGAAGAAATAAGGATAATGAATTGCTATGATTATAACCACTTGAGAAAATTGCAATTGTTGACTAGATGCACATGGGGGACTGGCCGGGTACTGTACCAAACACCAGGCTAAATGACCTACATCAGCCTTCCTATTCCAATTTCTGTGATTTCTTATTCTCTACCTTGAAAGCAGCCAGCTGCCTAACTAAACAGAAGCACCATTTCTAGTGAAAAGAAAAAGCAGTGAAATTTCTATTCCTATCTCCTGGCAAGTCTTCTTCAGTAGGCTTCTCAAGAGTCTAATCTTGGCATATCAACGTAGAAGAAACTTTATAGGCTGGGAAATCCATTCTTTTTAATAGTCACTTGGGACACTAAAGCAGCCAGGTGTCAGGGCAAATCACACTGTGGCAAATGGGAACAAAGTAAGCCCAAAATATCTACTTCTGGAATTTGGGAGGAGGACCGAAGTCACTGCCTTCTTGTATTACCTATGTCAAATTCTGTTTGTAAATAAGAGAAATAAATTAGAACAAAAAGTAAATAAGGACATATGAGGGCCATAAATATGTATAGATACGTATGTATGTTTTCAGTTCCTCATAGGAAGATCAATGTATAAGTAAAACCTACACTATTAATCCTGTTGTCTAATCACAGCACATGAATTAAACCTGCAGTACCTAATCAGAAGTGGGCATTCCCTAGACATAGTAAAGCCAATAATATCAATTAGAACGTTTCTAAATTCAAATGTCTTTGTTTGAGGTTTCAATAATTGTTTTTGCAATCTCACTAAAATGATTTATATCACACATTCCACCGTAATAGCACAGAACAGAGATCAAGTCCTTTGGGACCAGGGCTGGTCAGCTGCAGTGAAATCCTTTCACTGACATTTTCAAAGTTTAATATCAGGTATTTTGTCTTATTTAAACCTAAAGGGCATGTCGAAGCCCAGTGTACCATCAAGAACAGGCTCTTTATTGTCCATTTAGCGTGGAGATGCATACTCCGTGCCCTTCAGAGAGTATAAGCAAATGGAGGATGTGAACCAGATTAATGGTCTGGCCCTGCAGCCTTAGTGGAGAGTTTACTTAAAATGAAAGCTCTGGATGCCGATCCAACTTTTCAGATTTAACCAAGCTTCTCACTAGGATGGCTCTCATAACAGCATTAATACTGAAATCCTCCAGCTCACTCTTTCCAAGGTTTCTAGAAACAAGAAGACTGCAGAGAAATGTGATCCAAACTCCTGCCTGCAGTGGGCACGAGAAGTTCCACAGCAGAGACTGTGGGCGCGTGCCAACAAAAGTCCTTCTCTAAGACTGACTCACGAGGTTAGGGGAAAATCTTTCAACCAGGTCACTGAAAACATCCTTGAAGGCAGGCTGACTTCAAGACTCCTGTGTTAGTGATGTATGTGGGAACGAGAGCCAACGGCCACGGTGACGCACACTTAGTAGCAAAAACCACTGAACCAGAGCGGGCTCTGCGACACACTGGTTTGAAAATATCTCATTCTAAAGGAGAATCCGTGTTCCTTTCAAGTAGTAATGAGAATTCCAGATCTTCTGCAAGTATGCACTTAATGGAAATGCAACAATCCTCACCATGCCTTCATGTCTAGTTCCTACTTTTTTCCCCTTCACAGACTAACAGGGAGTGAGGTTTTTGTTGTCCTTGCATAGACACCTCATTTCTTAGCTGTTTGCTCTTAAATGCTCTTCATTTAATCATGGTCTTTTTGAGAAAAACAATAATATTTCTTCTTCAGTCAACATTATTTAATTTTAACTTCTATTTTGGTGAGAAAAAGGTAATATTTATTTGTTATGACAATCTATGTTTTTCTGATGCATTTTTCTATTACTTAAAACGACCCTTTCGCACTCATGATCATAAAGAAAGGCCAATATATCTTTAATAAAATGCTTAATTCGGGTCTCAACGTGCTGGCCAGTGAAGGTTTGAAGATTGCCAACACCCAGCGGCCTTCTGGCAGCTCTGGGCCTTCTAAAAGCTGTGTTCTGGCAATAGTCTTTCACGCAAGCACTAATTTTATTATAGCTAGTTTATGATTTTCCCTTATTTCCTTGCTATTTTTAAATGTGAGGCTGTAACAGGAGGCGTCTGGAGGCCCAGGAGCTGAAGGAACCATTACACACTGCTGGGTCTCTGTGGTATCAGTGGCCTTTGGAAGCTAAGGATTCAAATGCAGTGTCAAACAGTATTTGAATACAGGGTCCCGTGGGGGAGCTCTGCCCAACCAGAAACACATTGCTTTGCTCTCTTTATTCTACTTTTAATTTCTGCTTTCAAATCCTTGTGGTCTCTCAACACTACTCCCAGTTTTCTTCTTTAAGTTATTTTTGTACACTGGCCATTCCAGCCAGACCTATTTAGCTACATTTAATAACACTGTCTTGGGGGATGAGTTTTTGACTTCTAGCATAATGCACCAATACGGATTTCTAGAACACAAAAAAGCAGATTGTGATGTAAATAAGGCCTTGCCTTTAAAAATGCCAAATGTACTTGAAATCTGTCCTCAAATTACTCTGGGATGAAAGTTTTTAGAAAAACTGGCTAATTAAAAAAAAAATTGGAGAAGTAGAGTAGTTTTTAAGGAGTCTGTTAGGGTGAAGAAAGACTTTTATGAAATGGTGTGGGGAGAAAGCCAGGTGCTTTTCTTAAACGAGCCTTTCTTCTGACAACTGGGATAAGCAGAGCCCTCACATCGGAAAGTGACAACTAAATGCCCTGGACCCAGGCACTTCATCCCAATCAATCTCTGAGATCAGAAAAGGGAGGGAAAGCCCAGGGTACACACTGAAGAAGGAAAGCCCCTGGCTTCGGGTTGCCAGAGACAGATGATAAGGACTTTGGGCTGGAAGTCAGGAGGCTGCCAGCTCTTCCAAATCTACCCCAACCAGTCACACAAAAGACCCATGCTCCTTGGTCCTTCATCTACAAAATGAGAGCAGAGCTCCAGGTTTCTCCCTAAGTCCTTACCACCTTTCAAATTTGGGTTCTGAAATTCTTACATGACCCCCCCCCCCAACAAAGGATTTGCTGATTTATTTCCTATTATTTACCTCAACTATCTCCCTTTATTATTCCTTTAATTCCTGTGGGAAAAGGCAAAAGATAAAAAAGAGACATTGATGAAGCATTTGAATTCTAAAACTGCAGTTTTAAAAAACAGCAAATATCCCAAATATGACCTTTCAGGATTACTTTCATTCTAAAACAAAACAGGGAGATATGAGAGGTCAGAAGCATATAGAATTGGGGCTCTGGTGATGCTATTAAAGAGCAGCAGTCCCTGGATCAGACATCGCCTAACAAATGTGCTTTGTCTGGAGATGATGAGAACCTAAAGCACTCTAGAGTTCTTTTCCAGATTGTCAGTAAGTGCAGATTACACTCAGTCATAAGAGAAATTTTAAAAACAACCCACAAAATTTAAAGTAGCTTTTAAAAGCACAGAGGTCAAACACTAAGCAGTATCTATCCCCCATTAATGTCATTTTCTATTCACCTATTTCCATTAGCTATATTTCACCTTTCCTAACATTAAAACTAGAGGGCAAACAGATATGCTACCTAGATGCTACTTTATACATCCTTGTATAGCAAGAAAAACCAGGTAATCAAGCTATGTTACTATAAAAGCCACTGTCAATGGCTCCTCTATGGGATCCATAAATCAGATCAAATTATAGGGTGCAGTGGTGCACACCTGTAATCCCAGCAGCTCAGGAGGCTGAGGCAGGAGGATTGCAAGTTCAAGGCCAGCCTCAGCAACTTAGCAAGGCCCTCTGCAACTTAGTGAGATCCTGACTCAAAATAAATTTTTAAAAAATTTAAAAAGGCCTGGGGATGTGGCTCAGTGGTAAAACACTAGGTTCAATTCCTAGTACCAAAAATAAATAAAAATAAATAAATCAATCAGATCGAACAATATAGTCATGGTCAATTCCATTCATTCAACAGTATATTCTCTGAATTTACAAATAAGTCTATCCTTTGTAAGAGAAGCTATCAATTTTACTGATAAAAATAAGGTTAACACCAGGCGCTGTGGTGCAACACCTGTAATCCCAGGGACTTGGCAGGAGGATTGTGAGTTCAAAGCCAGCCTCAGCAAAAATGAGGCCCTAAGTAACTCAGTGACACCTTGTCTCTAAATAAAATACAAAATAGGGCTGGAGATGTGGCTCAGTGGTGAAACTCCCCTGAGTTCAATCCCTAGTACCTCCCAAAACCAAATAAATAAATAAAGGTTAAGTTAATCTAAAAGTTCTTAAAATAAGTTTTAAATAAAATTCAAGACAATGTTCTTTGTAAAATGTGATTTCATAATTGTATGTACTTATTCTCCTCTGGCATGCCCACTGAGCTGAGCTACTGTAGTTGATAAGTATTTCTTTATAGCCTTACAGATGAACAGATCTGGTAGTGTTCTTTCTGAATTATCCTCTCTAGATTGAAAAAAAAAAAAACTAATTTTACATGTAGAGACTAACAAAAAGGATAAAAATAACGTTAGAGTGTTAAATGGGCATATATTGTCTAATGTCGACAGGACTTCATAGATATCACAAAATTCAACAAAGAAGTCGTCACAACTTCAAGCTTAAGCTCTTTTCTCATAAGCTGAAGTCTGGCAGAGCACCGCTATCACTTGGCCAGGTCAAGCTGAGCTGGTTTTACAAAATGCTGGTTAGACATGGTTTAGGATCTCAGTAAGCAGATGAGATGCCAGTACTACATTATGAGGGATGCAGTGGAAAAGCCAGTGGACTAGAAGCTGAAAGCCCCTGACATGAGGACAGCTATCAATTGGCTGTATGTCCTTGGGTGGTTCTCCCTGTCGTAGCTCTAGCTGTCTCAGCTACAAAATGAGAGCAAGGTATTAAGTCCTTACCTGATCCAAAAAGTTTGATTCTAAATAAATAAATAAATATCAGGAATCTAAATACTCATTAATAAAAAGCACATAATAAACTCCTAGCTATGGTAGACTAGATTATAATACATGAATTTACTTACCAAGAACAAGAAGAAAACAATTATATAATTTTTAAAAACCCATTCAAGGCACTGGTGTGGTATCAAGGCACTCTGGATGGAAGGGATCAGGATGCTGAACAAAGAGAAGCACTAAGGCGGCATCCTCTGGAGCAAGTTTCCAGTTTGCAAAGGTAATGAGGGAAAAGTTGAAAGGTCAAGTGGCTTCTGTGAAGCACAGAAACAACAGAACCGCCAGCAACTCTGCGAAACCAAGAAGATGAAACTGAAGTCAGGGCTGCCTGGGAAGCCAGGATTGGAAGGACCAGCACCACAGAAAATTGACCCCAGAGCCAGAGGCGGAGCCAGAGGCAGAGGCAGAGGCAGCCTCACTGCACGCACAGCGCGTCTGTGCACCCTCACCACACCAGCTGGTTTATAAGTAGCCCACACCAGAGGAGAACACGAGTAGAACGTAATTCCAGTATATCATGTTAATGGCATTCTCCTGGCACTGGAAAGATAAGAATTACAGTTCCAAGTTCACCAAGATGGTGGACCCTCACAAGCACTGCAGCCATAACGTTGGGACAGTTGAATTAAAGCCTGAGAGTAAATCTGAACTAGAAATTGATCTAAACCAGCTTTGAAAGATCTCATCCTTGACTGGGGTAAGGTGATCTACTCCTACTCTAAATGCCTACCAGATAGTCAAGAAAATGCCATCTAGAGGAAGATAATACCACTGAGATTTTCTTAATATTTTTGTATGTAATGACTAGCACTCAATAAAAAACTCTGGAGAAATAATTGCTAAAAATATTCTAACAATGATGAAAACCATCAAGCCATAAATTCAAGAAGACTGATGAATCTCATACAGAATCAACACAAAATAAACCACACCCAGCAGTTTGGCTGTAAAAGTGCTGAAAAGACAAAAGAGAAACAAGAAAAAAAATCATCTTCAACAACAATAACACTGAGGTAGAATTTTTTAAAATTTTTTTGTAGTTGTAGATGGACAACATGCCTTTATTTTGTTTGTTTATTCTTATGTGGTGCTGAGGCTCAAACCCAGTGCCTCGCCTAGGCAGGCACTCTGCCACTGAGCTACAACACCAGCCCTGAGGTATAATTTTTAATATAAAAAAATGTAAACAACCCAAATGAAGATTGTGTATAGTAGTATGATAGAATACCATTCAGAATTGAGACTGCATGAACTATGGCTACAGACATCAAAAAAACCAAGCTAACAATGTTGAGCAGATGAAGCCAAGCACAAAAGAAGCTCTCCTACGTGAATCCATTTGTACAGAGTTCAAAAACAGAGGAAGCTAGTTCATGCTATAAAAAGTCAGAATAGTGGTTGTCCCTTGGGGGTAGTTAATGTTGCAAGGGGACAAGAACCAGACTCCTGAGTTGCTGGTAACATTCTAGTTTCTGACTGGGTAGAGGTTATAAAGGTGTGTTCCTAAAAATCTCATTTAAAAAAAAATTGTTCACTTTTCCACATGCATGTTACACTTCAGTGAAAGTTTACTTAAACACACATTAATGTATGACACCAGTCTTTGAACTGCAAATGTATTCCACAAATTATGCATACACAGCTTCTTTGCTCCTTTCTACTCATTGCTCACGGAAACTACAATCACCCCTTCTTTGGATTCAGAATGCACTATGGTATGAGATGATCTCAGAAACAGCAGCTTAAATTTATAGTTCATCTATAGATTATTTTTACCTTATAGAAACAGGTACTGAGGACCAGACTTGATCTCATTTAAGACATTTCTATGGGAAACTGATTTTAAACATAAGTAAAACAAAAACAATCTAAGATGGAAATGATTATTTATGAAGAGTAACCAAAATTAATGTGAGGTATGGATGGCTGCATTACAGGAAAAATGCTCTCAGGGATGCATTAGGAAATGCGTATTTGATAGAATACATTAAGAAAATAAATACGTGAGGGAAGGGGAACCTGGGGGATGCTGTTATGGTTTGGATATGTCCCCCAAGGACTCACATGTTACAGGGTTGGCCCCCAGTGCAGCAGGGTTCAGAGGTGGGGCTTTGGGGAGTGACTGGACCAGGAGGGCACTGACCTCATCTGTGGATGAATCCATTCACAGCTGAATGCGCTGCTGGGAGGAGGGACAAACTGCAGGCAAGTGAGGCCTGGTGAGGGAGCAGGTCCACGGTGCCTGCCAGGGAAGGTCCCTGGCCTTTCCTCTCTCTTTTTCTTCCCAAATGCCATGAGCTATTTAGCTTTCCTCCGCCACACTCTTGCACCACGATGTTCTACCTCACCTGGAACCCAAAGCAGTGGAGCCACCAAGGGCTGAAACCTCTGAAACCAGGAGCCAATATAAATCTTTCCCCCTCTAAGTTGTTCTCACGTTTGTCACAGTGACCATAAGTTGACGGAGGATGGTTAATGGGTACCGGGGAATATTCGAATAGGAGGAATAACTTCTTATGTTCTGTATCAGGGTAACTATGGTTGAACACAATTGTTTTGAAATAGCTAGTAGACAGGATTTTGAATGATCCTAGTATAAAAAAATGATAGGAGTTTGGGCTGTCGTCCAGCAGTAGCACGCCTGCCTAACACACCAAAGGGACTCCATTCCCAGCATCAAAAAAGGAAAAAAGAAAAGAAAAAATAAATGTTTGAAACAACGAACATGCCCATTATCCTGATCTGATCATTCCCACATTGTATACAGGTATTGAAATGTCACACAGTAGCTGTACCTAGAAATATGTACAATTAAGATCTGTCAATTAAAAATTCTTATAAAAAAAAAAAGAAAAATAGTATCTTGAAGACCAAAGAATCCATTTGCAACAGAGTAAACATTTAGCAGTCACAGAAGAACTTAGAATATTTTGGACTATGCAGGCCATTGTCCAAGTTCTACAAGAAATACGACATTTCTAAAGCGACTTTCAGAAAATCCCTGAGTCTGGCATAAAAGCTTTGGCAAAGCCCTTTCCATCCTCAGGCACATTTCACTTGGAACAAGGAGAGGGGGGCCCTCAAACTAAATTCCCACAATCACCATGAGTTTGCCTCAGACAATAAAATCAGCACACGGTTTATAATACAGACTGTTAATAAAACAATCGTATTGATTTGGCTGTTGTTTTCCCTGATCATTTTCTTACAGGATCTCATACGTAGTGGAGGCGGCTCTAAGACACACTGAACAAGGTTAGGAAGCAGGACGAAGGCCAAGCTTTACAGGTATTGAATATTTTTCCACTCCAGTGATTCTGCAGTCTCTGCAGAGACTTAGGAAAGACCGTCGCCGACAGAAATAGACATACTGAACTTATCATTGTTTGTACATGAAAACGTCCTTGTCCTCCTCTATGCAGGAAGGCTCTCCCGGCTTCTCTGGAGGGAGTAAAGGTATTCTGCAGTACAGGAAAGCAATAGCTTTTTAACCCATAGTAGAAAGGGGTAAAAAAGAAAACGGAGAAAGATTTAAAAAAATTTTTTTTCCCTAAACCATGCTGCCTACCCCTCCATCTCACTTATGCTGAAATGTGAAAAGACAAGACGGAATCAGTTCATGGGGATGGGAGTGGGGGCTGGGAGGCTTGGTTTAGGAAAGTGACTCTGACCTCTAAATTGAAGCAGCACTGGATGAAAACACACAATGCAATTGATCTACAGAGAGAGACAGGTTTTAGAGGACAGTTTCATAGATGACTAAGAGAACAACAAAATAGGTCCTGTCCCCGCTGTGTTTATTATAGGGACACTTCAAATGTACCAACACTCCAGTCTGAGTCAGCCTAAGTAACTGGAATCATGAACTTATAGCTCAAGGAATAGAAAAGCATTGTACATCAAAGGAAAAATAAGTACCTTGCTGATTTGGGTTTAGGAGAAAGATGGGTCTAGTTCAGTAATAAGATGTGATTAGACCCAGGTAGTTATGCTGCTCGAAATATACCTAGTAACTACAACTTCTCTAACGGCTTCATGGCCAGATGGGAGACACAGGGCCCTGGTGGCTAGGAACTTACCCAAGGTCACTCAACAAGAGTGAGGACTCAATCACATTCTGCTTATAAGCTCGGATCAGCATAGTGGATTTCTTATACTCTAATATTTTGAGAGAATTTGGGAATGTTTATTAAGCAATTTAGCCATTTTACAATCATTTTTAGCCTCTTGGTTTGCCTACTAAGATTCCTAAAAGATAGGTAAAATTTAGGCTCAACCAATTATCACAAATTCTAAATAAAATCAGTATAATGAACTAGTTAGTGAAGTATTACCAGTGATAGAAATGGTAAAAACTCAGAGGATTCCTGGCTCTCTCAACCTCTGTCTTCCAGGAAAGGCCAAAACAAATGTTCCAACAAACCTCCAGAAACCCCTGAACACCTGTTCAGTGAGTCTACAGAAGAATATGGATTCATAGATTAAAGCCATAAGCAATTTAATGGCGATTTGATTGGGATGTGATTTCTCTGTGGAAAGGAGAACTTTGGGATTCATATGTATTTTATGGTAATTAGAGGGAAGTGCTTTTATTCAGGAAGAATAAAAGATTCTGATTGCTGCTTCAAAAACAGACTGTTTTTAGTGAACTAAAATTGAAAATAAGAAAAGATTCCTAATTTGGATCATCTGTAGTAGTGGATGGGCAGGGTATTGTTCTTACAATCTATTCTAATCAGATTTTAATTGTTGTAACCTATAATGACATAAAATTGAACAAATCTCAGTGATGCCCTTATAAAATTAAAATGGACTGCAGAAATTATCGTTTCTATTGATATCTTTGTTTTGGAAATTATCTTTTTAAAGACTGGACACAGGGTAGATTTCATTTCAGCAGGAATTAATGATGTGTACCAAAAATGCTACTCAAAGTAGCTAGCAGAACACATTTTATGTTGTTTTTGAACACCATAGTTCTAATAAAACTAGCTGTGTAGTTTACAAAAAATCATCCATCCTCTGTAAAGCCCTGGATTCTTCCTCTATAAAACAGAAATGAGATCACTAATTGGCTGTAGTTTCTACAATATGGCCCTCGAAAGAGGTTAAGTTCAAAGTTAAAAAATCAAGTAAATAGGGGTTGGGGCTGTAGCTTAGGGGTAGAGTACTTGTGTAGCATGTGTGAGGCACTGGGCACTGGGTTCAATTCTCAGCACCACATATAAATAAAAAGGTTGTCCATCTACAACTAAAAATATATTTTTAAAAATCAAGTGAATACAAGTTTATCTAGCAATCATTCTGTCGGGATGGCATCTTAGCCACAAAAACTACATTCTTACCCTTTCAGGTTGTCACTATTCCTTTAAGAATAATGCCACTTAAACTTGTCTGAGTCCCTAGATGGTCCTGCAGTCTACAAGATGTCAGATTCTATCTGTTTCTGAGTCTTTAAATTTTGACTCTTTATGTCAAATCTCTCAGCTCGTGGTTCAGTCCACAGTCCCTAACACAGGTGGCTCGCTCATTCTCAAGAGAAAGGCTTTGGGGATTGCCCAGGGCCTGGTTCTCTGAGCAAATACAAACAACAAATTACAAAATAAAAACCCATTCCTGAAATTCAAATGCCTCTTCTGGATTTTTGTAAGAATAACATAAAATAATGTAAAAGAAAATAAGAAAGTGACCTATGAATGGTTAACATTAATCACATACAAATAATAATTCATTAGTAATGATAATCATTGTTTTAAATGACTAGGACCCAGTTAATACTCTATAGATTGTAGCATTATAGGTTAAAAGTGACCAATTTAGGATCTTTAAAAGTGCCACAATTGTAACAAAAACAAAACAAAACAAAAAAACACATACTATTCTCAAATACAACAAATTGAAGCAATTTACCCCACCTTCAGCAAGTCTCATCATTTCTATAGATAGGCTTCCAATTTCTCAGAATAGAATGAGAGGATTGGCCTGGGTGGTTCTATTAAATTGCATGAAGAACTTTTTCCAAACTTTTGGTTTGGGGCTTTTGCTTTTTCTTTCTTTTGGCTTGGAGGGTAAGGGCAGGACACCCATCAAAACTCTACATGGGTCAGCTCCCACCCAGAGAGCTCTTCTAATCACCAGAACACCTGCTCATCCTCTTTCACCACCAAGTTCCCTGTTCTTCATTTTATTCCCCTAACATTTTATGGTGAAATTAAGAAGATAAAGTCAATTGTAGAATGACTACTTATATATTCACATTAGGATTGTGTAATTCCTGACATTTTGCTGAATGTACCTCTCCTAAACATGCTTTATCATCCATCTTTTCATCCATCCATCTGTTTTTTTGATACACTTTAAAGTAAGTCAGATATTACTATACTTTACTCCTAAATACTTTAGTATGTATGTCATTAACTGGGATTCAATATTTATGTTTTTCATGAAAATATTACATATAATGAAATGCACAGCTTCTAAATATATTACGTGATGAGTTCTGACAAATATACAGCCACGTCACTCAAACACAAACTAAGACTAAAACATTCCTAACACCCTAGAAAGCACCCTTATACCCCTTCCCAGGTAATCCCTGTCCCTACCTTAGGCTCCCAGTGACAATCATAGATCTGATTGCCTTCACCACAGGTTGGTTTTGCTTGTTTTAGAACTTTTTATTGCTGGAATCATAAAATGCATTCATTTTTGTGTCTGGCTTATTTTTCACAGTATCTACTGTTTTTGAGATTTATTCCTATTGCTGCACATATTTTATAAATATGCCGCAGCTAATATATCTCCCTTCTTCCACTGAGGAACACTTGAGCTATTTTCAGAGTTTGCTATTAGGAATAAAAATGCTATGAACATTTGTATATGAGTCATTTTGTGGACATGTGTTTTCAATTCTCTGAGGTAAGTACCTGGGAGTGGTCTTGCTGGGGCACAGGGATGGGGTATGTTTAGATTTTAATGAAACTCTAGGACCTTTTTATTTTTTCTAAATATTTTTTAGTTGTCAATGGACTTTTATTTTATTTATTTATATGCGGTGCTGAGAACCAAACCCAGTGCCTCACACATGCTAGGCAAGCGCTCTACCACTGAGCCACAGCCCCAGCCCCTCCAGGACCTTTTTCTAAAGTGGTTGTACCCTTTCATGCTCTCAAGAACAACATGAGAATAAAATACATAACATCATTTATGCAAGAAACCTCGAGATTCAAGGTTATAATTGTTGCCTTAAACAATCATATGACTTTTTGGAAATTAAGAAGAAGAAAAATAATAGATACAGTCTTTTATGTTTATTATCTCTGGTGTTCTTCCTTTGTTCCTGAAGATCTGTGCTTCTGTTTGATATTATTTTCCTTCAGCATGAAAGTCTCCCTGTAGTATCTCTTATACTACGGGCCTCTCTTCATTTTGCTTTCCCTCTTGAAAATTATTTTTGCTGCTTATTAAATTCTGGGTTGACAGATTATTTTTTTCTTTTAGGACTTTAAATATTTGTTCTGTTCTCCGTTATTTCTGATAAGAAGTCAGCCATGATTTGTATTGTCATTCCTCTCTATATAATGTCCTTTTTCTCTGGTTGCTTTCAAGATTTTCTCTTTATAATTGGTTTATAGCAGTTTTATTATAAACCACATTGGTGTAGTTTTCTTTGTATTTGTCCTGCTTAGGTTAGCTAAACTTTTACAATTATACTTTTATTTGTTTCTTACTAAACTTGGAGTATATTTTAGACATTATTTCTATAAATATTCTATTTACATGATCTTCTCTACTCTGTCTTTTTGCACCACATATATAAGTATACCTAATAAGACCCTTTCATATAATCCCACAGAGCATTGAGGCTCAATTTATTATTTTTAATCTATTTTCTCTGATTTTCAGATTGGGTGATTTCCATTGATCTTGCTTCAAGTTCATGCCTCTTTCTTGTTCACCTTGGATGTTCTATTAAACCCATCCAGTCAATATTTTTATTTCAGATATTGTATTTCTCAGTCCAAGTATTTTCATATTACTTTATTGTAGTCTCTATTTCACACTTGAGATTTCCTGCATATTTTACTTTATGCATCTGAATATACTTATAACTTTTTTTTTGAGACAGGGTCTTGCTATGTTGCCCAGGCTGACCTCAAACTCCTGTGCTCAAGTGATTCTCCCGCCTCAGCCTTCCAGGTAATTGCAACTACAGGCATGCACCACCACACCTGATTAGTTGTACATGATTCTGATGTAAAAAGATGGCAAAATGATTTTTTTTAAGATTTTTTTTTTTTTTTTAGTTGTTGATGGACAAAATGTCTTTATTTTATTGCTTTGTATGTGGTGCTGAGGATCGAACCCAGGGCCTCATGCATGCGAGGCAAGCGCTCTACCGCTGAGCCACAATCCTAGCCCAGCAAAATGATTTTTAAATGTATTGAACTTGAGATACTAAAGGCATGTGCCACTACACCCAGTTTATATATACCTTTTAAAAACTCTTTTCTAATAATCCCAGCATCTTGTTCTTCTTGGAATCACTCTTATTCAATGCCTTTTCTCTTGATTATGAGAAATGTTTTTTATGTTTCTTCAGACATTGAATAGTCTTGGAATATATATTTTTTTAAATTTTTTTTTAGTTGTAGATGGACACAATATCTTTATTTATTTTTATATGGTGCTAAGGATCGAACCCAGTGCCCCACTCATGCAAGGCAAGCACTCTATCATTGAGCCATAATCCTAGACCCTTGGAATATATTCTGGACATTGTAAATAATACATTGTAGACTCTTGGGGTGTTGGTGCATTACTCTATAATAGAGTAGGAGTGTTTCTGTTTCATCAGGCATTTAACCCTGATGAAATCACCTGTCAAACTGTTCCTCCTGCAGTGGGCAGCAGCTGGAATCTGTGTTCAGTCCTTCTAGCTTTAGCTGTTACCTGGACTCTCATGCTTACTTCAGGGTGACCTGATCAAAAGTGATACATGAAGTATGGGGCTCCCTTATGAGGCTCTCTGCTTTCCAGGCCTCCTCACTTGCTAGCTGCTGTTGCAGCCCAAACTCTATCCTCTGGTTCCTCAATCAATAAGACTAAAGGCTTCCATGTGAGGTTCAGTAGCACTGTGGGACTGGGGCCTGCATTCTGGCAAAAAGCAAGCAAACAAAAAATGGCATAAAAGCAGGAAACCACTGTTATTCCCTTCTTCCAAGTGTTAATTCTCTTTCAATTTCCCCCTACTGTTACTCTCCTGTGTCTCCACAGTCACTTGTTTTCTATTTTGCTCAGAGTTAAAATTTTCCTGTGTGGTTAATATGAGCAAGTTTGCCATTAATAAAAGTGGGACCTTCCCCCTTTCCCTTGTTTATCTCAGGTAATACTAGTGAACCGAACATAAGTAACAAATACCATGTAAAAATAAAAATAGCCTATGATTCATACTGAAGCGCTTTTTGTCTTCTGCTTAAAGAGACTTTAATAACATCATCCAGTAGAACCTTTTAATAGAAATCTTTTTCTTTGCTGTCCAGTATGGTGGCCACCAGCCATACTAGGCTACTGAATACTTAAAATATAGATATTGTGATTGGAGAACTGAATTTTTTATGTTATTCAACTTTATGTAAATTACCATGTGTACCTATTAGCTATTGTTTTAGAGCAATCAGGCTCTAAAAATTATCTAATCTGGTCTTCCTATTTACAGATAATGAGCTCCTAGCAGCTCATGGAGCCTTCAGAAGAGGCCTACCCATCACATGTGGCCCTTTGTGGAAGAGGAGGACTTGAATTTAGACCTCATAATTCCTTATCTGAAATTCCTTCTACTCTAGATAAGAAGAGACTGCAAAGTGTTGTGGCTAGAAGAGGACAACTGAAGACATAACGGACAGTGATAACAAAGTAGAAACTGAAAAACATAGCTGGAAAAATGGGGTAGCTGCGGGCAGAATGACTTGCGACACACGGTGCTCTAGTCACACGTGCTCACAGGGTGCACGATTTCTTTTGCAGTGAGAACTATTTTATCAGCAGGTGAAAAAGAGCCTTTTATAACTCAGTACAGGTCCAGAAGGTTGGACCCAGCTGATTTATAATACAAAGCACAAAGAGCGCAATCAAGAGGTTGCTGTCCCGTTTCCATTCTTCACAAGTGTCTACTTTCCAGTCCTACAGTCTCTGGTGATTTGAGAGTTCCCATTTAACAATGGTATTTGTTTCTCAAGCCTGTAGACACATAGTCCAGAAAAAGTTCCAAGCCCTCCCCTCATAACCCAATATTCCCTGTGAGGATACGGTTCTCTGCTATACCACAGTGCTTTTTACCTTTTAACCCACTCCTTGGTACTAGTAGGACCAGAATAATTACCTCAACTACATTCTTCCTGTCTCTGTCCTACATACACACACACATGCACATACCACAAACCTCTGTATGAATTTCATATTAGCACTACTGCAAATTATATAATACACACACTGTACAAAATGTCTGCAAGAAGCTCCAAGAAAAACAGCATTATTTTTAGAGAAAGTGCGATGGTTAGAATGATGTCATCAAAAATCATCTAATTAATTTCCTGTAGCCACATCCTACAGGAAATCCAGAAGGCTCAGTTTTCTCACAAAGTCAAGGAGTCTTTTCTTTTCTTCTGGTCAGTAACCATTTTTGCAAACCCACAGGTGTCACAAATTGATAACAATCATGATGCACATTTATTCTTCACAATCACAAGCATCAAATTTCACTTTTAAAGATCTTTTATGTGAGAGGCAATATCAGTATTCTTACTGAGTTTGAATTTCATATTTTAGTTACTAACATCAAAGTTAATTGCAAGAAAAGAAAAGACATTTGTAGTTTGTTATTAATTGGCTTCCTGAGACTTCCTCTCGAGCTCCAGAAAAACAAAGACCACTACTCATAAGCAGCAAGGAGAGGAGAGCCCTCTTGACCTGCTGTCACCGGATGCTTCTCCTCCGGGCCATAAGCATTCGTCAGCACTAGCCTGGATGCTTGGAGCTTGCCAGGAGGCTTGAGCTCCTGGAGGGAAAGAACAGGAGCACATTCATCTTTACAATCAGAGGCGCCACCACACCCAGCACGCAGTAACTATACAGGATGAACAAATGAATGTGACCGTTGACATAAATAAGCTTTGGTCCCTTCCTTATAGAAGCTTCCAGTTACACAGTGGGGAGAAGACCTCCACTGCACACAAATGAACGGCAAGTGCTGAGACCGAGGGACCACCTGGGACCACAGTTTGCCATCGATTTGAAAAAATAAAAAAGATGAAAATTAAGTGTCGATATGTTTAGAACAGGCTTTCTGGTAAGAAATTGGGGGATCTTTTCATTTTGAATGTGTACTGGACACGACACCAAGGCACATCTACCGAAAGAAAAGATAAACAAGTGGCGCTGCTTCAAAATGACAGCTGCACAGCAAGGAGACTGTCGGGGTCTTCCCAGCCAGGTATCAGTCTCTCCCCTCAATCAGCGGGGAGGAGGGGATCCCCGGGAGCCCCCGACACAACGGCTGAGAATGGTAAAGTCGTCCGGCACGCAATTACCACGCCTGAGCCGGAGAGTTCTGTCTCAAGCAGGAACTGATTTATTGAGGAGAGATACAAGCTTATATAGAGGAGGGGGTAGGTGTCTTGTTTCTGAGCAAAGAATGCGGAAGCAGGATGTGCAGGGGGACTTAGATAGAAAAGTATCCATTGTCCATGTCTTGTCCACGAGCACGGAAGCAGAGGTCAGCCAATAAGGGCGGGGTGATGGCTCTCCCAGGGCAGCGTGGCCAGGCCTGAGCTGGTAGCTCGGCATCATCCCCCACAGA
>PVHX01013753.1:0-53311 GCA_004024805.1 Geosciurus inauris
CCTCCCAAAGTGCTGGGATTACAGGTGTGTGCCACCATGCCCAGCTGTCCGTGGCTCTTGTACCACAGCAAAAGTGTCCTCTGAAAGTCAACAGGTGATTCACTGTGCTCTGTGAATCTGTTTATATTTCCTTTTTATTATAGAAACTTCCAAACGTAGCCGAGCGCGGTGGCTCAAGCCTGTAATCCCAGCACTTAGGGAGGCTGAGACAGGAGAATCGCGAGTTCAAAGCCAGCCTCAGCCATGGTGAGGCGCTGAGCAACTCAGTGAAACCCTATCTCTACATAAAACACAAAATAGGGCTGGGGATGTGGCTCAGTGGTCGAGTACCCCTGAGTTCAATCCCCAGTACCACAAAGAAAAAAAAAAAAAAAAAAAACTTCCAAACGTGCCCCAAAGATAAGAAACAGTGTGGTGACCCTTCATGCCCACCTGGGGCAGCGTCAGCAGAGACAATATCAGTTTCAGAGCCAAGACCCCGCCATGTAGCCCAACTCCCTTCTCTGACCATCCTCCCACCTCCACCAGGCATGACTGGGGCCTCAGGTGCAAGCTCCACGGACCCAAGATGGTTTTATCTGCTGGGCCTGCCTCCCACTGTATCATGCATTTTCTTTCTAAAGTATTTTCAAGTAAATAAGTTAGAGATTTAAAAACCTATATAAATCATTGTTGTTTTGTCTGTTTATGAGGTAATATATGCTCCTTGTAGGGAGATTATCCTCACTGAAAAATAATATTAAAAGGTCACAAAATCACCTTCTCAATAATAGCCAATTTAAAAACTCTTCTAGGGGCTGGGGTTGTGGCTCAGTGGTAGAGCGCTTGCCTAGCATGTGTGAGGCGCTGGGTTCAATCCTTAGCAGCACCACATATGAATAAATAAAAATAAAAGCCCATCAACAACTAAAACAACAAACAAAAAAATTTTTTTTAAATAAAAAAAATAAAAACTCCTCTAGACAATTACATATTTATGCATACACACTTTAAGTAAGACAGTGCTCCATATTTGTGAACTCTGTTGTGATTCTGTGTATCCCAAATGTCCTTGGCAGTGACCTACATCGTGGCCTGGAGGGCAGCTCGGAATCTGGTTGTCTGGGTGAACCGTGGTCTACCAACAACCCGCTGGCATTGGGCATCCAGGTGGTTCCTATGCTGAGAGGGTCAAAGGACAGCCCTGCCCACCCTGAACCGTGCACTAGGCTGAACCACATCCACCCATTCTGTTCACTTGCAGGGGTTCAGAGAAGTATCAAGTTTCAGAGCTGGTGGAGAAGATGAGGAGTCACACAGCGCCCACTGCCTTCCAGCGAAGCCTCGTGCTGTTGCTTGAAGTCCGCAGCCAGAGGGACACACAGATTCAGCAGCAGGTGAAAAACACAGTCCAAAGGCAGATACTGCACCTTTGGCAGATACTGCACCTTTGGCAGATACTGCACCTTTGGCAGATACTGCACCTTTGGCAGCAAAGTATAGCTCTGCAATACTGGAAGTGTCTTAACAAGCACATCAGAGCTCAGCCAACCGGCCACTCTCCCTCCTTCCAAGTAGCTATGCAGAAGCTAATGCTCTTGTTACAATGAAACCCGGATCGCTAGAAAACCCATCCCATGAACTCCTCTAAACCTGTCTCTAGAAGCTGGTGTGAGCAACGTATCTGTGCACCTGTAGGCTGCAAAGTCCTTGTGTCTCTAGGTAGGCCTATATCTGGAAAGAGCCCACACCACCACATGAATTACAGACAACAATTTACTATATCTAGTTCCAGTAGAAAATTTATCAAATGATAACAGGATCTTGGGTCTTTGACAGGGTCGGAGAATCAGATGAGATGTCATTTTGTATCTTCAAGTTGCCTGTTCATGGTTGACTCTTTTTTCTTTCTTTCTTTTTCTTTTCTTTTCTTTTTTTCTTTTTTTTTCTTTTTTCTTGGTACTGGGGATTGAATCCAGGGGCATTTTACCACTGAATTGCACCCTCAGCCTTTTTTTAAAATATTTTTTTAGTTGTAGATGGACACAATATCTTTATTTATTTATTTTTATGTGGTGCTGAGGATTGAACCCAGTGCCTCACGCATGCAAGGCAAGCGCTCTACCACTGAGCTACAATTCCAGCACCCCCAGCCCTTTTTATATTGAGACAGGGTCTTGCTAAGTTGTTTAGGGCCTGGCTAAATTGCTGAGGCTGACTGCAAACCTATGATCCTCCTACCTCAGCCTCCCAAGTTGCTGGGATTATAGGCGTGCACCACCACACCCAGCTCGCTACTGGTTTTTCAATCAAGTTTTTGGTCTCCTTTCCCTCAATTTTTCGTTCTTTATGTATTAGTCACATTATCTCTTTATCTGTGATTTACATTGAAAATGTTCTTTCCCCATTCATCAATTGCCTTTTGATTCTGTTGATGGTGTTTGTACCATGAAAAAAGATCCTTTAACTTTAATGTTGTTAAATGTGTTCATCTTTTCTTTTATTGCATCTGGATTTTGAGTCATAGTTAGACAATCTTTCTCTACACCCAGGCTGTAAAGGAATTAGCCCAGGTTTTCTCTCTTTATTCCTTTTTCTATATTTAGATCCCTGATCTACCTGGCATTTACTCTTATAAGGTATCTGCTTTCAAAACCCATCTTATTTAACGGCATTGACTAAACCAGGCATTGCCAATTAGAATATCGCAGAGTCAGGCGGCGAGGGCGCGAAGCTGGGTGGCAGGAGTAGGTAGTGCGGCGTGTGGCCCATCACAGACCAAAACTTCCTTAAGGAGTTTCCCAGGGCTGGGACTGGAAGCACGCAAACGGGCTCCCGGCTCCGAGGCCGTGGCTCCGGAGGCTGTGTCTGACGCCAGGTGTCCCGGGCGGGCTCCTGCTCAGAGCCCGAGCCTCCGCCGGCTCTGGCGTGCTGGCCATCTTTCGTGGCAGCGGAGGCCACCTCTGTCCTCACCTGGCTGCCCCGTCTGTGTGTCTTGTCCAAACCCCGTGGCCCCAGGCCTGCGTACCCTGGGTAAGAACCCGCTTCACAGAGTGCGGGAGGGCGGGACGGGCTCCTGAGTGCCCAGGTGCGCCGGAAGCCGTGCCGCCCGCTGCGGGCAGCGTCTGCGCCCCGCGCTCCGATGCAGCACGGACCCCGCACCAGGCCCGGCGGGTCACAGCAACAGTCAGCGCGAGGGGTGGGGGCCGTCCCAGTTCCCGCGCCTGCAACGCTCTCGCGATGCCCAGCGAGCACCTCCCACCTCGGAGTGCGTGTGGACACGCCCCCTGGATTGGCTCCACTTTCCAGGGAGGACGCACGTCGCGGTCCCGGCTGTCACCGAGCGGGCCCCGCACGCAGGAGGCGGCCTGAGCTCGCAGGGGTTTGCTCCTCCGGGCGCACTCCGGGGGCAGAGGAGGGGCGTGGGTCCCACCCTCGTGGGCAGATGACAGCTCTGCGCATCTCTTGCGGAGGACAGCCAGCGGCCGGGCTGGGGCTGGAGGCTGGCCTCCTCACTGCTCCTTTTGCGCAGCAGGGCCTGTGAAGGGTTTTGGCACCAAGTGCAGGAAGGACAGAAATGCCAGTGGACAAAGTCCTTTCACACCTCATTTCACCCTGTGACATGCTTTGAAATCAATAGATCACTGTCACCTGTGCAGGACGCGCCGGGCCAGGGGAAGGCTCCTGGATACTGATGAGCTGGGCCTCAGACCAAGCTGGCCCCCGACATGGCTGAAGGTGGCGGCAGTGTTGGGTGGCAAGCCTATGGGGAGGAGGGTGGCCAGCTGTGGGCCCACACCAGGCAGCAAGCAGCAGCTCCTTGCCATGGTCTGGGGGTAACATGTCCCCCTGACCCTTTCACAGCCGAGGCAGTGAGCCTGGGAGAGGCCACCTGCCCAGCGTAGAAGCCGATTACAGGGCCTGTGTCCCCTGCACCCGTGACCCTCCTGCTGCCGTGGCTCTGGGACACACAGGACTGAGTGAATGCCATGCTCCTTGAGTGCAGGCCGGTGGGATGCTGTGTGTCACTCTGGACTTCCAGCTCTAGAGAGCTGCTGTGTACCTAGCCAGAGCTTAGGAAACGATTGCCAACTCCCCTCTGCACCAGGGAAGGATCCGGGTGTTCTGTTAACTTCTGCGGCTAATGTGGTACCACTCCTCTACCAATTTCGATTTGTCACATATAACTATGCTCTTACCCCAATGCTTGCAAAGTGGAATTTTTCCAAATTATTGTTAATATTTCCTCATCACATGGCAATAATCCCAGGATAGAAAAGATTTGAACTGGAAGAGAATTTAGTGGTTATTGGGATTAACTCTTCAGTTAGCAAATGAAAAAGTGAATTTTTTTTTTTTTTTGGTACTGGGGATTGAACTCAGGGGTACTCGACCACTGAGCCACATCTCCAGCCCTATTTTGTGTTTTATGTAGAGACAGGGTCTCACTGAGTTGCTTAGTGCCTTGCTGTTGCTGAGGCTGGCTCTGCACTCGCGATTCTCCTATCTCAGCCTCCCTAAGTGCTGGGATTACAGGCTTACGCCACCGCGCCCGGCTGAACAAGTAAATTTAAAAAGAGAAGGGATGGTCAGGACCAGCCAGCTATCCCACTGCTTAGTCTGTACTGGGAACTGGTTGCTGGTGCAGAAAATCATTGATGTGATTCACAACATCTTCAGTTTGGGATCAGTTGTATGTTTGATGAAAATTCTCTGTGCTATGGTTATGGTGATATTTTGCACCTACTAGGAGAAGCTCTCGGAGGGCGGGACAGGGTGTGCCTGCTGTCAGTGACTAGTATGTGGAAGGTAATCAGTACATGTTTGTTAATGAGTGATCCAGGAGACCTGAATTGAAATGTAGTATATTACTTTCTCATCAATTCCAATGTCCACTTAGGGCAGATACTGAACTATCCTGCTTAGTTGCTTCTGGGTTTTAGTGAGAAAAGTTCTTGGCTGGTGCTAACAGGAACAGAAACATATAGGGCTTGTTTTTTCTCACATGACAAGAAATCCAGAGACACATTGCTCCTCCAGCGATGATGCTGTTATGTCAGGAACACTTTGTGAATCTCTTAACCTTACCTTATAGGAGCCATATGGCTGCTGTAGCTTCAGACATCACAGTGCGCATTCAATGCAGGAAAAGGGGAGGAAGGAATAATACTAGTGGTTGCTCCTTATACAAGGAAAAGCAAATGCTTTCCTTCCCGCTGAGAAGCTCTCTCCAGGTTTCCACTTTTATCTCATTTGGCAACATTGTATCAATGGCCACCCACAACTGGAGAGACATGAGGAAAGAGAGTGGGCTGGAGCTGACCCATCTGTGTGACCCAGCTTGCTGTGCCTCGGCCATCACCCAGGGATACCTGCCCAGCTTGCCACTGCTCCCAAGAGGAGGACGACATGCGTAGAGCAGAGCCATCCCAGTGGAGCCCAGCCTGGATGGGCATCCGGCAGGCCCCAGCTAGAGGAGTCCAGAGCCTCCAGACTGGCTCGGCTGGCCTGCAGCGCACCTGCAGAGCTGTGAGGATCAGCATGGTGCTTCGCCTTGGTCTCGGGTCCTGCGCTTTTGCAGCGGGCAACTGGCAGAGTAGGCGGATTTGTGTTCACCTCGGGGCAGTCACAGAGCCAGGCTGACTGGGGTGCGGCCTGGAAGTCCAGGACACCAGGACACCAAGACACCGCGCCCCGACACGGGGCTCAGGCCTCCAGCCAGGAGTAAAGTGTGTGCACTGAGGACACCAGAGCCACCGTGTTTCCTGTGCTCACTTCTCAAAGGGGCGCTTCGCACCCTAATAAAAGCAACCCAGCCCCAGGCATTTGTTTTTTATTTTCTTTAATTTATTTATTCTAATTAGGTATACATGACAGCAGAATGCATTTTGACTCATTGTACACAAACGAGCACAACTTTTCACTTCTCTGGTGGTGCACAGTATAGAGTCTCACCATACATGCAGTCATACATGTACCTAGGGCATTACTGTCCATTGCATTCCACCATCTTTCCTGCCCCCGTGTCCCCTCGCCTCCCCTCTCTCCCCTTTGACCACAGTTCCTCCATTCTTCCCATGCCCCCTCCTCTCCCATTATGGGTCAGCATCCACTTATCAGAGAGAACATTTGGCCTTTGGTTTTCTGGGATTGGCTTTCTTTGCTTAGCATGATGTTCTCCAACTCCATCCATTTATCTGCAAATGCCATAATTTTATTCTTTTTATTGCTGAGTAACATTCCATTGTGTATATACACCACAATTTCTTTATCCATTCATCTATTGAAGGGCATCTAGGTTGGTTCCACAGTTTAGCTATTGTGAATTGAGCTGCTATAAACATTGAAGTGGCTGTGTCACTGTGGTGTGCTGTTATTAAGTCCTTTGGGTATAGACCAAGGAGAGGGATAGATGGGTCAAATGGTGGTTCCATTCCAAGTTTTTCAAGGAACCGCCATACTGCTTTCCAGATTAGTTGCACTGATTTGCAGTCCCACCAGCAGTGTGTGAGCATGCCTTCCCCACATCCTCGCCAACACTCGTTGTTTGTATTCTTGATAACTGCCATTGTGACCAGTGTGAGCTGAAGTCTTAGAGCAGTTTTGATTTGCATTTCTCTAATGGCTAGAGATGTGAACATTTTTGTAGGCACCTAGGACTTAGTTCTTATCACAGTCCTGCATCTCGGGATGCTGCGGGCCACATGCCAGATGATCCCTCTCAAAGGCCCAGACAGTAAGGAAACATGTTCTCAGCAAGTGCCGAGTCGGCAACTCACTGCCGCTGGGATGCTGCCGAGGAGCTGGCTTGCCTGTCCTGCCCCGCTGCCTCCTCGGTGGGCCGCCTCAGCCTCGCAGGCCTCCTTGTGCTCTCAGGTGACCACAGCTCTTTCAGGTCTCACCCAGCATCCAGTAGGAGAAAGCCTGTCTCTCTTGTGCATCAGCTTTAAGAGGCAGCCTCCCAGAACCCCCTCTTCAGATGCCCTCACGTCTCACTGGCTGGATTATGTCACCTGGTCGTGCTTAAACAACCATGGACCAGAGGAACAGGGTCAGTAGGACCAGCCCAAACCCAACCCATCGGGCTGCCCTTTCTGAGGCTGGAGCCAGCCTCTCCTGGAGGCCATGGCTGTGCAGAGGGGCTGGGTGCCCGAATGGCCAGGGTTCTGCCTGCAAACGAGGGCACTGCAGCAGAGAGGCCCTGCATTTGCATGAGGGAAGTGACAGTGCCAGGTTTCTGACCCCAAATCTCTGTCCTGTAGATCTCCCCACAGTGGGCGGGGCAGGGCTAACACCACAGGCATCACCACCCTTTCACTATGACCGCCTGGGGGAGTGGCGCTCCATCAGGTCCCCTGCCATCCGGGCCTGCTAAGGGCTCACAGCCGCTCCTTCCAGGCAGGGCAGACACTCTCCCCGGGCAGCCAGCTCGGTCCAGCACCATGGTCTTCTGGCCCCACCCAGGGGAGGCAAGGCGGCTAGTGGGTGGTGGGTTCTGCAGCCCCTCCTGGCGCCTCTCCCCTTCACCTGAGGCCGGAGGCTGAGGGAAGCAGCGTCTGAGGAAGTTTGGGGCAGGCTGCAGAGCCAAATGTTGGTGGCTCCTGCCATCTGACTGCAGCTGGTCCAGGACAAGGACATCTGAGGACCAGGCACGTCACCGCGGGCACTGTCTTCTCAGCACACCCTCAGCACTCACTATCACTAGCAGAGACAAGCCCGGCAGCCCGGGGCCCCGAGGAGGTTGTGCCAGAACACGCTGTCACTGTCCTCTCTGCTTCACCACGGGCTCCTGGTCGTGAGTAAGAGGTGGCAGGGAAGCCCAGGGCCCTGGAGACTTGTGTCTGCGTCCCCAGGCTGTGTGGCCTGGTGCTGCTGATCCTCTTCCGCCTCATTTGCCCCTTCCATGTCATGGGGCTCTGCCTACCGCACGGCTGGGCACCGTGAGGAGCAGGAACACTGAGCCCCTGACACACTGCTGGATCCAGCGAGGGGGTAGACGCCACTGTCATCGCCACTGGACTTGGGGCAGGACAGCTGGGGCTAAGTCCAGGCCCCTTGGTAAAGCCCTTGAGTTTGGCCATCTCTCCAACTTCTCCCACGTGGCAGCGTGGCCTGCGTCCGCCTGGAGGGTGTGACCTGACTCTCCTGCAACCCGGCACCTTGGCGTCCTCTGCAGTGGGACTTTACAATCCCCATGGAAGCAGGCTCTGAAGTCTGAACGCTCCCGCTTGTCCAGGACTGGAAATGAAAGTTTGAGGGACTTATGTTTCCTGCTGGGCGTACGGGTCCTTCTTGTCACCATGACAAGTGACCACGACCTTCGTTGATTAAAACAACACAAACTTATTCTCCACCGCTTGGAGGTCAAGGGTCCAGAGTGTGTGCCGTGAGTTGAAAACCAAGGTGTGGGCAGGGCCAGTTCCCCCTGGAGGCTCCAGAGGGGAGGACCGGCCCTGTCCATTAGACCCTGTCCCTCTTTCAAGGACTCCTGTGATTCTATCGGGCATGTCTAGATAACCAGGACAATCTCCTCTTCTGAAGATCCTTGATTTAATTACACCTGCCAAGTCCCTTTTACCAAGCAAGGGTCATGTTCACAGATTCTGGGAAGGAGGACATGGATGTCTCCAGGGACACCTTTCACCTGCAACAGGGAGCACAGAGCAAGCCTGCCTGGAGGTGACCAAACCTGCATTAAATGCCCCCTGCTCTCCATACTCCAGGGTGGCACCGTGCTGGGGGCAGCTGATGGGCTGAGGACTGGGGTACCCAGGGAGAAGGTACTAGATCATTTCCTAAGACTAAGAATAATATTGGGCCTACTCACACTGCCGGGGGGGGCACTGGCTCTCTGTACATGACAGTCTCGCAGGGACTAGACAACACTAGCTGGCTTGGCAGAGAGGACTTAACACAGGGTTAAGTCACTACCAGGTGTTGAGGGACTGAAAGGGCAGCAGGGAGCCCCTGTTATCCCGGGCTTGGCCATGCTGTGGATGGCCACTGCTCACCAGTCACCCGGAAGGCCCTGTGGAAAGAGGAGGGGTCTCACACCTGAGTCCTGCTGGCCTGGAATGCGGTGGCATGCAGGTGTTAAGTATCAGCCTAGCAAAGTGGGTTTGCTTTGCTGACCCTGAGTGGGACACATGCCTTACACAGGCTCCTGCCAAGGAAGTGCAAAGCGGAAAACACCACAGATCACACCCGAGTGGGCAGCAGGAAAAGGGAGAACCAACCGTCTTCTTCCGGAGCCACGCTCCTCGTCAGACACCTCCTGCCATCCAGCCAGACCACGAAGACAGCCGCCAGCACCAGCGCCCTGGGAGTCTGCTGAAATACAGATTGGAAATGCAGTGTTGTCCACCATGATCCTCACCCAAAATTCATATTTCGTCTTGAGATATGAGTCGGTAACAGTGGAAACCATCACAATTAGCACCAAGAAGAGAGTGGTGCAATCTTTTACTCGGCATTTAAAAAATTCCCACTTTGATAACAAAAGCTGCATGGTACTAGCATGAAAACAGACACACAGACCAATGGTGCAGAATGGAAGACACAGAGAGATGCCGGGCGCGGTGGCGCATACCTGTAATCCCAGCACTCTGGGAGGCTGAGACAGGAGGATCGCGAGTTCAAAGCCAGCCTCAGCAATGGTGAGGCGCTAAGCAACTCAGGGAGACCCTGTCTCTACATAAAACACAAAACCGGGCTGAGGAGGTGGCTCAGTGGTTGAGTGCCCCTGAGTTCAATCCCCGCTACCAAAAACCAAAAAAACCAAAACAAAAAAAGCCTACTAAGCACAAGGAGGAGCATGTCTGTAATCTTAGCAGCTGGGGAGGCTGAGGCAGGAGAATCGCGAGTTCAAAGCCAGCCTCAGCAATGGTGAGGCACCAAGCAACTCAGTGAGACCCTGTCTCTACATAAAACACAAAATAGGGCTGGGGGTGTGACTCAAGGGTCGAGTGCCCCTGAGTTCAACCCCCAGTGCCAAAAAAAAAAAACATGCAGACGCGTCATGGTTCTCAGATTCTATGCACCAGGAAGCTCCTATCACAGCAGGAATTTTTTCCCATTTTCTAAATTGGTGCTCTATAGTTGTACATACTGGTGGGATTCGTTGTTACATGTTGGTACGTGCACACAGAATAACGATATAATTTGGCCAATATCCTCCCCAGCATCCCTCTGCCCCCACTCCCAACCCCAAGTCCTTTTCCTCCACTGGTCTCCCTTTGGGTTTCAGGAAATCCACCCCCAGCTTTCTTTTCCTTTTTCCTCTCTAGTTTTCACATACAAGAGAAAACATACATCCCTTGACCTTCTGAGTCTGGCTTATTTTGTTGAACATTAGAATCTCTAGTTCTATTCATTTTCCTGCAGATGACATCATTTCATTCGCTTTATGGCTGATAAAATGCCACTGTGTACACACGCCACATTTTCTTTTTCTTTCTTTCTTTTTTTTTTTACTTGTAGATGGACACAATACCTTTGTTTATTTTATGTGGTGCTGAGAATCGAACCCAGTGCCTTACACATGTGAGGCAAGTGCTCTACCACTGAGCCACAACCCCAGCCCCACATTTTCTTTATCTACTCATCGGCTGATGGACACCCGGGCTGGTCCGCAGTTTGGCTGTGGTGAGTTGTGCTCTGTAAACGCAGGCACGTTCGTCTCCCTGCACACGAGGCCTTGACTGTCCAGGGTAGACAGTGGGGAGAGGGGTAGCTGGGCCTGTGCTGGTCCAGGCCTGGGCTCTGAGGAGCCTCCGCGCTGATCTCCACAGTGTCCTGCTGGTTACAGTCCCACCCAGAGTGTAAAGCGTTCCCCTCTCTCCATGTGCTCGCCAGCATTTACTGTTTGTGTCTTGATGATGGCCATTCTGACTGGCATGAGAGGAAATCTCAGTGTGGTTTTAGTTTGCATTTCCCTAATTGCTCATGATGGTGGACAATTTTTCCATATATTTGTTGGCCATTTGTATTTCTCCTTTTGAGAAGTCTGCTTAATTCATTTGCCCATTTGTTAATTGGGTCATTAGATTTTTTGGTGTAAAGTATTTGAGCTCCTTATATCTTCTAGATATCGATCCTCTGCCAGGAGGGCGGCCAGCAGAGGTCTTCTCCCACTCTGTGGCTCTCTCTTCATACTCCCACCTGTTTCCTTTGCTCTGTAGAAGCTTTTTAATTTGATGCTGACCCCTTATTAACTCTTGGCATTACTCCTGAAATTTAGGGTCCTATTGGGAAAGTCCTTGCCTGTGTCTAAAAGCTGGAGTGGTGACCCTGTGTTTTCTTCTAGGAGGTGCATGTTTTCTCATCTAATTCTGAGGTCTTTGATCCATTTTGAGTTGTTGTCCGTGCAGGGTGAGAGGTGAGGGTCTAGTTCATTCTACACATGGAGAACCAGTTGTCCCAGCACCATTTGTCAAAAAGGCTGTCTCTTCTCCAGTGTAAGTTTGAGGCACCTTTGTCAAGGATCAGATGACCGCAGATGTGTGGGCTTGTCTCTGCGTCTTTTATTTTGTTTTGTTTTGTTTTTGGTACTGGGGATTGAACTCAGGGGCACTCGACCACTGAGCCACATCCCCAGCCCTATTTTGTGTTTTATGTAGAGACAGGGTCTCACTGAGTTGTTTGGTGCCTCGCCGTTGCTGAGGCTGGCTTTGAACTCGTGGTTCTCCTGCCTCAGCCTCCCCAGCTGCTAAGATTACAGACATGCTCCTCCTTGTGCTTAGTAGGCTTTTTTTGTTTTGTTTTGTTTTTTTGGTTTTTGGTAGTGGGGATTGAACTCAGGGGCACTCAACCACTGAGCCACCTCCCCAGCCCTATTTTGTTTTATGTAGAGACAGGGTCTCACTGAGTTGCTTAGCACCTTGCCCGTTGCTGAGGCTGGGCTTTGAACTCGGGATTCTCCTGTCTCAGCCTCCCTAAGTGCTGGGATTACAGGCGTGTGTTACCACGCCCAGCTTGTTTCATAGTTTTAAAAATGCACACACAGGGCTGGGCTGGGGCTCAGGGGTAGGGCACTCACCCAGCATGTGTGAGGCACCGGGTTCGATTCTCAGCACCACAAAAATAAATTAATTAATTAAATAAAGATATGTGTCCATCTACAACTAAAAAATATAAATAAATGCACATACCTTGTGTGCAGTCACCAGGAAGTTTCTAGGGACACTCTGGAGAGCCTGCCTGAGGACCCCCGCCTGTGGGCTGGTGGAGAAGCCCGTGTCTGACAGGGACCGCAGACACCTGGGCACAGGGGCTGCACCCTAGTAAACCATCCCACATGGAAGACACCTAAGCAGAAAGTGCATTTAGTGAGCACCACTGCCACCACAGAGTGTGGACAGGCTGTCACACTCCAGGTGACAGGGCCGAGGCAGGCTGGGGCTCACGGCTGCCGCCCAGGGACACAAGGCAGAGTGGCCCAGGAAAAAGTCAATTCAGAACAGAATGCGTGCGGCTTTCGCACCTTGAAGTTGAAATTGCAGGCAAGGCCACCTGCGTGCGCTGGGTGTTTCTCATCGTCGGGAAGTGACCCCGCAGGGCTTGCGGCCGTCTTTGGAGCAGGGCGACTGGACAGCAGAGTGGGCAGTGCGGACATCCCTTGCAGGTGCCAATGTCAGAGGGAGTCCAGCCTCAGAGCGAGGCTCCTGCGCAGTCGGGTTGGGCACAGGTGGTCTCGCAGCCTCCAAAGCCAGGCATGGCACCGCTGGGGACTCCCTACCCATGCGGAGTGCTGGTCCTGAGGACTGCGCAGCCCCAGGGCAGGGCACTTCTGAGCGCCTCCCGTCCAGCCCGCGAGCGGGGAGAGATCAGCAGGGAGAGATCAGCAGGGACTCCCTGAATTCTTGCACATTCCACCCGTGATGCCAGTGACTGTATCTTTTACAGCAAAGTCTATACTTGTAGCAGATTCCGAAGGACTCCGAGGCTTGGGAGAGTTTAAAAGGGGCCGCCATGTCTTCGAAGCTTGGACGACGTCCTTGCATGGGCCGAGACACCTGGCTTCTGGGCCTCCCCTTCCCCACCTTTACCTTGGGGACACAATCCTGCTAACGCACAGGTGGTGGGTATGCAGTGCCTGGCCCCTCGAGGAGCCTGCTGTGGGTGGCCGTGCCCAGGACCGGTGGCTCCTCCTCCAGGGTACGGGCCTCCCTGAGTTCCTGCTTCCAGTTTCCCAGCAGCTTCTTAGTTTATTTGGGGTGGTTTCTTGGGGTCTCCTGGATGAAGAGGGCTCAGCTGTGCCCCAGAAGGTGGCCCTGCCCTCCCCATGTGTGCGGGGCTCCCAGCTCCCGCTGCTGCCCAGCTTAGAAGCGATGCCGGAGGGTGACCTCCGAGGACGCTGACCAAACAAGACTCAACCCCAAAGCAACACACCCAGCCCTGCGCTACTGCGGCCAGCAGGTCCTTCCTCCTTCTTCTCTCCTCCCCAGGCCTCTGAGAGGGGCTGAGCCCGCCCGCTTGGCAGTGCTGGTGAGCACGGCAGTCACCACTGGCCTTCCCAGCCCCGTGGTGGAGTTTCAGGTCACAGGACACAGTGGTTCTTCAGGACTTCCTGGAGGTCCTGACTCCAGCCCTGGGCCTCTGGCCTGGGATGAGGGACGGGGAGGCACTGTGTGGTCACCTTCACAAGGAGGTGGCACTTCCCTTGGATGCCCTCTTGCTTCTTCAAGTTGAATTCACCTGTGGTCTTAAACCCAGCCCATCGGGTGTGCCATCCAGGGTGTACTGGCCCTCAGGTGTGCTGTCTATGGTGTGCTGGTTGGGGTCCTCACCCCTCAGGTGTGCTGTCTATGGTGTGATGGTTAGGGTCCTGACCCCTCAGGTGTGCTGTCCAGGGTGTACTGGTTGGCCCTCTACTCTCGAGCCAGAATGAAGGGTTTGAACCCCAGCTCCAACACGAATAGCTGTGTGGCCCTGGGAAAATGGCTCCACCTCTCTGAGTCTTGGGTTTCAGATCTGCAAAGCAGCATTCCTATCCGAGGGGGACTCTTTCGAGGTTCAAACCTTGAAGGGCTGACGTGGGAAGGTGAGTGGCAGCTACTGTCATGTGAGTTGTGTGATCACAAACTCAGGAAATGAGAAACAGAAAGATACAAGAAGAAAACCAGAGGCACTCAGAACCCCAGGACCTGGAGCCTGCACTTGCCGGGCTTCCCAGGGGTTTCCTGGCTTTCTCCGTGCGCCTGAGCACCGTCTGTGGCTCCCTTGTTGAGTGAGCCGCTTACATGTGGACGTGTTAGTTCTTCTCACACGGCACCTGTTTTCTTAGCCCACTTCCCTTAAACTTAAAAACAGATCAAGAACATTTCCTTTGAGTCCCCAAATTTGCCATGGTGTATATTTTTTTCACATTCCAATGTTCCTGAAATAAGAATATGTTTTTAGCCGGATGTGGTGGCGCAAGCCTGTAATCCCAGCACTTTGGGGGCTGAGGCAGGAGAATCGCGAGTTCAAAGCCAACCTCAGCAGCAGAGGCTCCCCTGTGTTACTGTCGCCCCAACCCTGAACAGCCTGGAGCTGGGACTCCTCAGCTGAAGTGCACTCAGCTGGGTTCCTGGACTCTGCGGGAGCATGGACAAGGGGCTTTTGGTCCAGGTCACAGCCAGCCTCCCTCCTTCCAGTTTCTGGCCAGGCTGACCCTGAGCACAAAGGAGTCATGCGTTCTCAGGTCACCGGGGGCACTAGGGAGGGCCCCGCATGGCCCCAGTGGTGTCCAGCACCAGGCCTGCTGAGCAGAGGCCTGGGGTGCAGAGTGGAAGCTGCGGCCTGGCTGAAGGCACAGGGAGAGGCCCTTCTCAGTGCCGGGGACAGAGTTCCCAAAAATCACGTGCTCCCAGGCACAAGAGGGTGCCACGTCCTTTTCCCGAGTTCTGCTTCATGCCTGTGTTTTGGGCGGCTGCTCTTCCTGAGTGGCCAGCACCAGGGGTCAGCCCTCCTGAGGGCAGGACAGGGGACTCCACTTGGGGGTGGGGCGGGCTGCAGCAAGAGGGAGGGGCTGCGTGCTGCTCTGACAGTGAGGTGAGGACTGGCCGCAGGCGCTGCCCCACCCCTGTGACTTACTCACATCCGGCCTGGCACCCCCAGCAGCTTTGAGGCGTGTGGCCGCACCCGCTCCTGGAGCACCTCCCTCCAGACGGCAGGGGGTGTCCTGAGCACCGCCTCCTGTGTTGCCTCCGTGCCAGTGGCTGGTGCTGGCTCAGGGAGGCTCTGGCCACCACGAGGGTGAGGAACGCTTCTGCAGCAGGCTGGACGGCTAGCGACGCTGCGCCCCTTTGGAACGCTGCAGTGAGGTGGCAGCAGGCTTGGGCAGGGTGTCACAGCATAGGGTTCAGTCACTCCTCAGCGAGGGCTTTGGAGTGGCCAGCAACAGAGATGACTCTGGCTGACCATGATGGGGCAGAGGCGAGGCTTGCTGGACAGATCTGAGGGAGCTCACAGAATAGAAGAGTGACAGCCAGACCCTGGGGGACCTGGAGGGAACAGTGGGGGGCAGGGGAGCCCCCCCTGCACAAGGACTAAGGGCAACCTCGGGCCGTGGGGGTTTTCTGCCAAGACCAGTTTGCTCCTCTTTCGGAGGCACTCAGACCTCTGGCTGTGGAGTGCTCTGGACGAGCTCAGGCCACCAGGGTCCTTTCTGCAAGGTCCTCACAACTGGAGCATCTCACTGGGGCTCTTCTTTCCAGATCCTGGCCCTCGGGCCATACATTGCTGACTCCGGTTACTCCGGGTTCTGGGCAGCCTGTGCCCCAGGCACAGGGAGGGGCCCTCAGGCAGAAGTGGAGAATGTGAGTCATCTGCGTCTACCCCGCTGAGCACGGAGGGGAGAGGCTGGCAGGCAGAGTCCCGCTGCAGCTCCCTCCCTCTCCAGCCCCCAGGAGTGCCAGCCCCACACGCACACGTCCTCTGTGGGCTGGGCTGGGCTGGAACGCCCTTCTCTGTGCTCCTCCAGGCTCCGCAAGCCTGGCCTGAAAGGATTTAGGCTCTGCCCTCAGAAAACCACACGTGTGCTTCCTCACTTCCTGGTGGGCCCTGGCAAGCCCGCTCTCCTCTGGGCCTTGGCCTCCTCTGTTCTTGGGGACGAAGCCTCCCTTGCAGGGTTGCTGAAAAGCACGGGAGTCAGCACCTGGCAGGACACCCTGCCGGCCACACGGCCCTGCTCCTTGTCCCAGCCTGGAGGAAGGTCTGCTCCTGAAGGCTGAGTCCCTCCACTGCCCTTCACCTGGATCTGGGCCATTTCCCCAGATGCTGTAAAATGGATGCTGCCCTCATGGCGGGAAGGGAGCATTTTGGTTACTTAAAGTTAAACCAAACAAAAATTTGTCCTCAATCTTGCCTTCCAAAGGAGGGCACAGCTCACGCAGGGTGCTGCTGGCTCAGGTGCTCTTGCCAGCCAGAGGCAGAGGAGAATGGTGGCTTCCAAGTACCAGCTAATGCTTCCTGCTGCTGTGAGCTGGACATAGAGTGTCCAGTCCAGTCCTGGCTCAGCTGAGCATTTGAGGAGCTCATGGCCTGTAAGTTACTCAGGACTCCTGGCTGTGGATGACCACAATTCAGTCCTAATCACCGAAGAAAAACTGTATGTGTGTGTGTGTGGTGTGTGTGGTGCTGGGGGAAAAGTGACATCATGTGATTTCCAAGATGGGTCTTAAGGGGCAGCGCAGCTGCTGCCTGGTGTGCTCTGTGGGCACGGTGGCCCTGGGAAGCCAGCAGCCATGCTGTGAGGAAGCCCAGCCATCCTCTGCAGAGAACCTTCAAGGACAGGCTGGCACTGCGAGCCACCAAGCATCAGCTGCCAAAGGAGTGAGACCCTGAGCCTTCAGATGACTCCAGCCTCTAGCCATGGAACCTTCTAGCTGTGAGGTCGTCAGGGACACCTTGTGCTGACCCGCACAATCCCCACGCAGGGCTGGGGATTCCTTCTGAGGCTCAGCCCCAGCCCTGGCAGATCCCTGCACCACAGGGTACGGGCGGAGGGAGTGCGTCTTCCCCTCCCAACCGCCACACAGCAGCCCTTCCGGAGCATTCCATCCAGTCGGGTGACAGTCGCTGCCCTAAACCACTCGCCATGGCCAGGGAGAACTCTGGGGGCTGGTGAGGTGGGTGACGAGCTGGGACAGAGACAGTCCACCTTGTCAGGCCCACCAGGAGCTGCTCAGCGAGGTCACCCAGGGAAAGCCGGAAGCTGTCGGGCGGCGGGGAGGGACTTGCCCACGGCCTTCGGGACAGGTGGGCAGGTCTGGAGCTTCCTGGGAACCGCGTGGAGAACCTGCCTTTGCTAGGGCCCACGTGATGAGGGGCTGGGAAGGGAGCCCAAGGCTAGAGTCCGGCCTTCCCTAGCAAGCGCGGGCGGGAAGCCGAGACCCAGGGGCCAAGGGACGTCCAGCTCTGAGGCGTGGGGCCCTAGCCCTCATCGTGCACCTGCGCACTCAGCTCACGTTGCCATCTAATGGGATCGCGCCTCTCCGAGGGCAGGGACCAGCCCCCAGGGCCGCAGGGGCACATAATGCTGTGCATTCATTAGGGTGACATTCTGGCTGCTGAAACAAAGGCCAAACTAACAGTGGCTTAAACAAGATAGAAGTTCCTTTCTTGTGAAACAGCCTCGATTAGGCAATTCAGGCCAGCAATTCTGGATGCTCTTTTATATTTACCTGGTTGGTCTGCCAACTTCAATACGTGGTTTCCATCATGAGATCTAAGCTGGCTGCTTCAGCTCCTGCCAGCACGTCTGCATTCCAGCCAGGTAGAGGGAAAATAAGGACAAAGCCTTCTTTCCCTAAAGAAAGAAGGGAGTAGCAGGCTGGGGATGTAGCTCAATGGTAGGGTACTCGCCCAGCATGTGCAAGCCTGTGATTCTGCTCCCAGTACTAGCAAAGAAGAAGGAGGAGGATGAGGAGGACGAGGAGGAGAGGAGGAAGAGGGGAGGAGGAGGAGGACGAGAAGGGGGAGGAGGAGGAGGGGAAGGGGAGGGGGAGGAGGAGGAGGGGAGGAGGGAAGGAAAGAGCGAACAAGTCTGGGTGCTGAATGCCCGCAGCAGACATGGCCTAAGACACTAGAAGCCTGAGAGCTGGAGGGACATCGCGGGGGACAGGGTGGAGCAGTGTTTAGACCCCTCATCACATTTCCGGGAGGTGTGACCTTGGCTGTGCCCTTGACTAGCTGTGTGGCCTTCACTTTGAACTCCTCATCCATTCAACAGACTTCCCGTTTCTGAGACTGGCGTTTTAGCATCTCCAGACCTGGTTTACAAGCAATGATGTGTTTAATTGACAGTTCTACATAAATGGCACGTAACATCATGGTGCCATGGTGTGGGCAAATAAACGGCATCTGATGTTCAATGCAATACATTAATGAAGGCCAGCGTCCTTGTTAGAGTTAATAAGGTCATTCGTGCAGCAGAGGAGAGCATGTGTGTTCGCCCGTATGCCCTTGAATAGGGCCCAGACTGTGGAAGAGCTCCACAAACGTTAGCTGTCATTACTGTCACCAAGAGGACCCTTGGGGCGAAGGAAGAGGCCTGTTGAGCTGGTGCTAACAGAATGCCCAGGGTGCTGTCCAAACCCCACCTGTAGGTAAGGCAAAGGAGCAGGTGGCCTTCCTCCCTTCCACAAGCCGCTCAAGTTCTTAACCTCAGCTTTGCCATTGGAGGGACAGCGGGGGTTGGCAGGAACGAGGAGCCCCTCACCCATCTGCTCTCTGTCACACTCCTGGGGAGCTTCCCACGGCTGCCAGATGTGGCTGGCCACAACCTCAGACCTTAAGACCATAAGCACGTGCTCTCCCTCTCTGCACCGGAGGCCAGAGGTCTGCAGTGACACTGTGGCAGGGCCACACCCCTCTGAAGGCTCCAGAGAAGTCCTGCTCTGCCCCTTCCGCTCCTGGGGCTCCCGGCAGTCCTTGGCGCCCCTTGGCTCATGGCCCTGCCTTCCCAGGCATGGCCTCAGTCTCCAGACGGCCTTCTCCCTATGTCTCTGGTGCTCTGCTCTTCCCGTGAAGACCCCCGCTCTGTCCCAGTTAACTCCACTGGTAAGGGCACATCCGAGGTCCTGGGTGTGTGTGGCTCTGTGGGACAGGGCGTGGCCCCGAGCACCTCCTGCTGCACGGTCCCTGTCCCGTCAGGGGGACCTGACCCTCACTTGCCATACCTGCCCCTTTCCTCCTCCTGGCACGCTTGCCCATTCTGCAGGGATCTCCATACTAGCCATCATGAACAGTCTGTCCCATGTGGATGGGAGGGAGGTGCCCGCCCAGAATGTTCTTGGCTGCTGTTGGAAGAGTGAGAGACAAGGGGGAGATCAGCCCAGGAGAAATAATTAACAGAAATGTCATGCAGCAGGAACTCACTCGAGTATGTCGAGATCGGTGTCCAGAGACCTCCCTGGAGCTGTTAATTATTTTACTTTTTCCTTCCACTAAAACAACAATGAAGAAATATCCCAGTTAAACGTTGGCCTGTGGAGGCACAAAAGACTGTGGGCGACGGAGCTCAGGGTGGGTTGCACTTCTCTGTATTCTTTTTTTTTGGTACTGGGGATTGAACTCAGGGGCCCTCAACCACTGGGCCACATCCCCAGCCCTATTCTGTGTTTTATGTAGAGACAGGGTCTCACTGAGTTGCTTAGCACCTCGCCATTGCTGAGGCTGGCTTTGAACTCGTGATCCTCCTGTCTCAGCCTAAGTGCTGGGATTACAGGCTTGAGCCACCGCACTCAGCTACTTCTCTGTATTTTGAGGGAGAAGGAAATGAACAAGGCAGATTGTTGTTGCCAAGAGTCCAGACAAGTGGACAGAGGAGACAGGAGAGGCCTCACAAGCCCCCCAGCCAGGATCTGGGCAAGGCGGGAAGCTGCATCGGGTTGTTTAAAAGGCGCCATATGCTTGATTTTCTTAGACTCAAGGGAAACGTCAGCTGAGGTCAGGTCGAATTATCCCAAAGCTGGAAGGATCTCAAGGAACTGTGTGGCTCAGGGCCTCCCAGGACCACATCAGCCATTTCTACAGCAAATATTTTGTGAGGCTCCTTTTATTTTTTATTTTTTATTTTTTTTTTAAATATTTATTTTTTAGTTGTAGGTGGACACAGAGCTTTATTTTTATTTTTATGTGGTGCTGAGGATCGAACCCAGTGCCTCCTGCGTGCTAGGCGAGCACGCTACCACTGCGCCATAACCCCAGCCCCTGTGAGGCTCCTTTTATTATTCCAAAATGAAGTTCGTGGAAAACATAACCCATCTGTGCACCAAAATCATCATCATCACCATCATCATCACCACCACCACCATACAGTGCCCTGCCTGTGAATAACGAGTAACCAAGGAGCACCAACCACAGCCAGCAAGGGATTCCAAGAGGTAAGCGAGGAGTCCAACCGCTTCAGAGGGTGGATGGCATGGCAGGCTGCCATGCAGACGGAGGCCAGGGAGGCTGACACAGCCATGTCACCTAGAGGCTTGGAGACCCTGCAGTTTTCGCTGCTGCACCTGATTTTCCAAAACGCAGAAGGAGGCCCAGCCCAGTTGCAGCCTGGATGGGAAACGGTCTTCCCGAGGTCACCCGGAGGTTGCATTCCTACAATAGCCGAGGTATGTGGCAACCTTGCAGAAAGCCGACAGAAGCCCGGAGATGGTTCCAGACCATAGTTCTCAGGGGACTTCTGTTGGCGTGAAGTTCTGGGCCATCAGGAGGCTGAGGGATGGGAAGTCCTGGGTTCTGGGGCGGTCGCACTCACCAAACCCCTGCAAGTCTCCAGAGCGCCCCCTGGGGGCAGTGCTGCCACTGTTGGGCACCGGCGACCTCTGCCTGGTGGTTTAGGGCCCCCGAACGAGGCCCAGAGAGGGTGCAGTGCAATGCGTCACACAGCTGCTTAGCAGAGCAGAGTCCTGTGGGATGGTAGTTTGAGGGCATGGAGGCTGCCACTTTAGCACAGCTCTCCCTTCCCAGCCCCAGCCCCTGTGTCCTGCTGAGCAGGGCCAGAGGGTTGGACAAGAGAAGCTTCTAGGCTAGTGGCCCTGTGAGCTAGCATGGGGAAGGCGGGAGGAAGAAACTGACCTACAGATTAGGAAAGAAATGTTCAGAACTGCCTTGTGCTTCAGGTGGGCTTGGGGCCACATCCTGGCCCTCCTGGGAATGGGCTCTGTGCCCCTGGGCAAGTCACTCACCTTCTCTCTGGGCCTGAGGGCTCTTCTCTGTAAAATGGGTTTGACATATCCCCCGGTCATACAGGGGTGAGGGTCCTGGTGCGAAAGATGCACATAAAACCTTCCTTGGCACAATCCCGCCAGGGAGCCTGAGAGGTTTACATAAATGCCTCAGCCTGGAGGGGGGCTGCAGCCAGGGAAGCCCTTTCCCGGTTCTCCTCTGGTTTGTTGGCTTTACAACTCAGTGGCTTTAGTTCATTTACACAGTTGTGCAACCATCACCTCTATCTGGCTCCAGAACGTTTCCCAAGAACCCCGCAGGCCTCCTCAGCCACTCCTCCTCCTCCCACCAGCCCCTGGCAGCCACCAGCCACTGCTCTGTCCCTGAGCTTGCCTCCCTGGCCTGTCCTGTGAGTGGAATCACACAACACGGTGCTCCTGAGTCCAGCTTCTTCCACTCGGCCATGTTTCCGAGGTTGCGGGTCCCACAGCAGGATTGGAGCACGGCTCCCTTAGTGACTGATTGTACTGCAGGGCTCGTGTGGACCCCGGCTTCCTCAGCGGGTGGACAGGTGCTTCCTCCACCTTTCAGCTGTTACTTCCTCCGGGTGCCCACTGGGCACGACCCCAGGGCCGTGCTGAGCTGGCGGGTGCGCTCCCTCTGAGCTGCACGCAGCCTGCGGCTCCACGGCCCACTTACCAGCCCTGCAAGTCGCAGGCGCTGAGCAAGAGCTGGTTGAGCCTTTGTTTTGGGTGGAGAGGAGGGGCCTGGCTTGGGTTCCAACACTATGCCGGGCACCTTGACCTCTCTGATCTCACCTCTCCGATCTCGGCGTGCAGCAGACGGTCTGCCTTGCCTGGGTGGCCCCTTCAGTGCCTGCTTCATCCTCCCTGACCTGGGCTCAGATGTACGACCAGCACATCTGGCAGGGCCCTGGGGCTCGGGTCTGCTGACCCTGAGAGCCACCGCGCGCCTCCTTCAGCTCCATGGGCAGTGACGCCACCCTGGGAGCTGAAGCCAACCAAAGTGTGAGCATCCAGCTGCTGTGGTGCCAGGGAGGTCCCCAAAGCTCATGGAAGACGATGCAGGGACGTGCAGAGGTGCCACGATGGCACCGTGCAGCTGTGGCCTAACCAGCAGGCACATCCATCTGGTGATTAATAATTTGAAAGGACTCTGTCCTAGGTGACCGCAGGTAGGTGGGGTCTGGCTGGAGAAGGTGGTGTGCCTTTGGGGACCATGTTTTGTCCCTGGCACCTCCCTCTCTCTCTCTCTCTCTGCTTCCTGGCTGCACAAGCTGAACAGCCGTACTCTGGTGAGGAACGATGTCCTCACTGCCTCCGCTCAAGCCCAGAGCAACTGAGCTGACCAGCCATGGACCAAACCTCTGAAATCGTGAGCCCCAGAGAAGCTTTTCCTCCTCAGGTGTTTTTGTGTGGAGAGGGCATGCAGGACAGTCCAGCAGTTCAGCCACCAACCCCACGTCACTCCCGGATGGCGAGACTGCCACCCACATGGAATCACACGAAACCCTCGCCGCCCTGGCCTCTCCTGAGGCCGCAGCCCACAGGACCCTGGGGATCTGCTGGGTGGGGGGACTTCCAGGTAAGGTTTCCTTCCCAGTGAAAGCCCTGATGAGGAGAGGCCCTTCTTCCCGGGTGTCGTCTCTGTCCCCGTTTGTCTCTCCATCCCTCTCTCTCTCTTCTCTCCCTCTCTCTCTCTCACACACACACCCCACCTGGAACCGCAGAGCCGCCATGCCACTGGGCGGAGAGAAACCTGAGAGGAGAGAGTCTGGGTCCCCGGTGGCATTGCTGCTCTGGGAACAATGTCGGGGCACCTGCTCCTGGACGGCTCATGAGGTAGTGCACCCTGGCTGCTAAGCCGTGTTGATCAGATGCCGTTACTCACAGCCCCACGAATCCTGGCACAGACGCTGGGAGGCCAGGAAGCGCTTGGGCTTCCAGGGAGGACAGAGGGCGGCTCAGAGCGGTGAGGCCAGGAGAAGGCTCCCGGTCAGTGGGTGGCCGGGAAACGGGAAAAGCGGAATCCGCCAAAACTGACGCAAACAGGAAAGTCTGAACAACCCGAAAACCACTATGGAGGCTGAACAGAGGCGTGAGTTCTCCCGACGAGGAAAACAGCAGCGCCAGCGGGCCTGGAGGCCTGTCCCAGCCAACACTCCAGGTCCACAGCACGACACACCCCCGAGGACCTGCACAGGCGGGCATGCCCCATTTTGTTCCATGAGGCCAGTGTCACCTGAGGCCCAAACCCGACAAGAATGGTGACCAGAGCCAGCCACTAGGACAGGTGCGGAGTCCCACCCCCAGGGTCAGCAAACACAACCCAGATATGCAAGCAGTGTATCGCGGCACGTGCACTTTGTCCCGGGAAGGCAAGGGCGATTCAACCTCAGAGAGGGTCGTATCACTCGTGGCATTAGCAGCTGCAAAGGAGAAGGACACTGTGCCCACGCTGGCCACTCTTGGGACGCAGAGTGCAGTGGCTGAAACTCATTCTTTTAGAGGAGAACGTGGCAAAGTAAGAACAAAATCAGACTTTCTCAACGCGATAAAGTGCTCCTAGCAAAGCGAGCACCTCCTCAGCACGCAGCCTCTCTGAGAGCAGAGATGAAGCATAGTGACCGCCTGGACCCAGCGCTGCCCAGAGGGCTTCGCGCAGAGGAGAACGGGACAAGCAGAGCCTCAGGCCTGGAGGAGAGGCAGCACCGCCAGAGGACCCGTCCTCCCTGACGCCTTGAATCTACAGAAAAAAGCACTGGAGAAGATCAAAGTGCCTGGCAGGGCTCGGCTCTAAGAGCCAGGGGACAGAAGCAGGGGGAGTGGGAGTCGGAGCAGAGGAAGCCCACCTCGGCGTGCCCAGCACAGTCCTGCCCAAGGCCAGCGCTGGCTCAAGGATGGGGCGTGTCTGAGCCTTGGCACGGTCCCACCTGGTGGAGAGCTGGCGTGGGAAGGGAGCCAGCTCTGCCTGGTGTCCCCTGCGAGCCTCTGCTTCACGCTCGTGGTGGGCCTCCCCTGGTGGCCTCCCCGGGTCTCTTCCAAGCAGCCTAGTACGCAGCCAGTCTGCTGGACACCAGGGGCCACCTGCCTGGCTATCGTGGTAGCAGGTCAGCCATTCCATGCACCCCTTGCTGCTTCTCAGTGTTGCCCCCCAGGAGGAAGGTTCTGGTGGCTGGCTCCCTCCCCAGCACCTCTCCTTCCAGATACTCCCTGCTGCCTGCCCAACCACACATAAGCAAAAGCGATTGCAATTGGGAGGCTGAGGCAGGAGAATCATGAGTTCAAAGCCAGCCTCAGCAATGGCGAGGCGCTAAGCAACTCAGTGAGACCCTGTCTCTACATAAAACACAGAATAGGGCTGGGGACGTGGCTCAGTGGTCGAGGGCCCCTGAGTTCAATCGCTGGTGCCAAAAAAAAACCCAAAAAACGATCACCAGTCGGGAACTCAGCCAGGACTTGCAGACAGCTGGGCTCTGCCTTGAGACTCAGGACGAGTCTATGGCTGGGAGCCAGGTGGGCCTGAGGATTCTCTGCCTCCCGGGTCTGGGGGACCTTGGCTGCGGCCATGGGCTGAGATGCCCATTTCAGCATCCACGTGGTGCTGGCTTCCCAGAGCAGGCGTCCTGGAGAGCAGGGTGTCCCCACAGCGCCTCTGGGCAGTTGGTTTGCTCATTTGAGGTTTGGGGTGAACCCAGCGCCCTACCCCCGAGCCACATCCCAGCCTGTTTATTTTCTACTGTGAGGCAGGGTCCCCCTGTGCCACCCAGGCTGGCCGTGATGTTGCCATCCGCCTGCCTCAGTCTCACCGTTTCTGGGACTACTGTCGTGACCACCATGTGCAGCTCTCACGGAGTCACTTTGGCCACTGTCCTAACCCACCCAGATTCATGGGAAGGAAACTAGGCCCCGGTGATCGATGGGAGGAGAGGTAACATCGTACTGTGAGAGCACGCGGGCTGGGACCTGTTACGTGGGCATCTGCAACGTCCCCAGAGCTCCTGTGCTGAAGGCCTGGTCCCCACAGCAGCATGTTCAGAGCCCAGGCCTTTGGGAGGCAGGGTGAGGCTCTGGGCCAATCCGCTGAGGACCACGTTTGAATGGGCCGTGGGAGGCGAGGAACCAGGGATGGCCTCGCCCGGCTGCATGGGCCTGCTCTTGGACCCGCCCATCCTCTCTGGTGTCCTTCCAGGTTGCCAGGAGTGGACAGCTTGGCCCCACCTCCACTCCTGCCGTGATGTCCCTCCTCTGCACAGGCCCAGGAACATTGGAGCCAGGTGACCCTGGACTGAAGCCTCCAAGACAGACAAAACACAGGCTTCCTCCTTCAGGTGGCACCTCAGTGTGTCACCGCCACAACGGAAAGCCACTAACACACCCAGACGCTGCATGTAACATGTCCACACCAGTCCTGCAGGAGCTGCACTTCATGAGGCCGGCACCCATGGCAGGTCTGGGGCTCCCCCATGGCTTGCACACTGCCCTCCGTTTGGATCCTGTTGTGGTGTGATCGGGAACATCCCCCAAAGGCTCATGTGCTGAAGACCTGGTCCCCAGTGCAGCAGTGTCCCAGGTCCCGGGAAGTGATGGGGCCCTGACCCCACCAGGGGGCTAATCCACTGGGGGCTGAATGGATTCCTGCAAGCAGGGGCTGTGGCTGCAGGGAGGTCACTGGGAAGCTCTTGGGGTCCCTACCTTGCTCCTGGCCCTTCCTCCTCTCTCTACTCTTCCAGCTGCTGTGAGCTTCCCCGGCCCACCCTTGCAGGATGTCCTGCCTCCCCTCAGGCGCAAAGCAAGGGGGTCAGCTGACCATGGGCTGAACATCTGGAACCATGAGACAGAATAAACCTGTCCTCCTCCAAGTCGCTCATGGTAGGTGTCTTGGTCACAGCATGAAAAGTGACTAACACAGATTCCCTCCTGGCAGAGAGGAAGAGAGAGAGGGAGACGGGTCAGCGAGAGCCCTAGGGATGATAACTGTCACAGAGCCACCTCGGGACGCACCTGACCTTAACTGCAACCTGACTCAAAATCCAATCAACACAAGGGCGAGTGTTTCAGTGTGAGAATGCTGGGGGCCCACAGCTCAGCCCACAGCAGGGGTCAGGGGTGAGCAGCCAAGGAACGCTGGGTGCAGGGGTGGCACACACGGTGCAGGGCTGGTCGCCATGGTCACCTACACACATGGGTGCGCACCCCTCTGCTGAGGTTCACACACATCACAGGACGTAGAGGAGGACTCAGAAGGACAAGTGGAGGCCAGAGAAGTCCCTTCCACAGTCGGAAGGGATGCCTGATGTCCCTTGGGGCACGTGACCCCTGCTGTTCTGGCCTGAGGGTCACCCTGCAGTCACAGCTTCCTGTGCCTGTCCAGGCTGGCTGGGACAGCCTGTGTAGCGGGGAGCCTGGGGCATTTTGAAAAATGTTCCTGGGATCTGGGAAACTTCCGTCAACTCACTCACATCGCTCGCTCGCCACAGCCCCAGCCAGCTCTTCCGCAGCAGCTGATGAGCGCAGAGCTTCTGCCTGAACAAGGCCACAGGCCACCTGCACCAGCTCAGGCTGGACGCCCGGCTTGTCTCCTAGAGATGTGGAATGCCATGCACTGTGAGAGGAGTGCCAGCTCTGCTGCCTCTGTCGGGTCTGGTGGCTCCTGACACCGACCCTCGCCCGGTGAGGGTTGGCCGCCTCCGCTGTTCACGCAGCCACGCTCACCCACCAAAGCAGACAGCAGCTCTGGAGGCCAGAGGGTCTGCCCTCCACCTTTACCTCATACTTGAGGGACATGCGGTTGCACTCTCCAGATCCAGGTCTCGGTTCCTTTTCTGCACTTGCTAACGAGGCAAGGCTTGAGGCTCCACTTGAGGCTCCCAACTCAGCTGCTCACTCAGCTCCCTGCCTCTCCCCTCCTCAGGAAACACAAATTGCCCCGTGGCCCTTTGTCCCAGGAACCATTTCCCAGCAGCCTGAGGACTGATCCAGAATCAGAGCAAGGCTCCCAGGGAGGCCTGTGGAACATCTGGGCTGCAGTTCACTGACCTCCTCTGGGCCCTTGGACTCAACCCCACCGCTGAGCAGCGCTCTCTGATCTGTCAGCAGGGCGCCCTGAGAGCCAGATCCAGCAGCTTCAGGACTAAAATAGCTGAGAATCACGATCTGGGCTGCTGGCTTGGCATAGGCTTTGCTCAAGTCGTGAGCGTGAGCCAGAGGCATCTGCGAGGGAGATGGAGCAGAGCAGGGTACCAGTGGCTCCCCGTCTGGGATGCTCGGTCCTGGCAACAACCCAGGGAGGTCCTCGTGTTCCTGGGCCCCTCAGCAGGCAGAAGGTGGCATCTGGAGGTCCAGTGACCTGTGCAGCGGGAGCCCCGGAGCAGGTGTGGCCAGGGCCTGCGGCCTGTGCTTCCTGGGCGCTGCCTCCCACTCCCTGCTGCCCCTTTCCCCCTCTCCAGCCCGTCCTCTGTGCTTCCATTCATGGATATCATATCTGAAATTCTAAATCCACAAGTGAAGTAAGACAAGGGCCAGACGGTACAGAGACGCCCGTGGCCCACGGCCTGCCTCTGTCCACTTCAGGGCCCCGCGGCCCATGGCCTGCCTCTGTCCACTTCGAGGGCCAGGCCTTCCTTTCTGGAGGCAAAGCCACTTTGTGTGCAGGCCTGGCCGTGCTGTGCGCAGGTGCCCCCGTAGGCATGCGGGCATAGCTCTTCTCACAGACACCCCGGCAGCCGCCTGGTCTGGCCTGCCCCCATTTCTTCCTCGGGAACATCCTTGGAGACTGTTGCGTTCCTCAGAAGAGCACTGCTCCTCTGCCTGAGCCCCCGAGCGTGGGATGTGGGTCCCAGGTCACACTGTCCACTCCTCTTGACCAGAGCTGTGGGTCTGCTCTCGGCCTCACCATGCACATGGTGGGACATGGCGGCCCTGGGCCTCTGTGCAGCATGCCAGCGCCCCAGGCGTGCGGAAGCCCCAGAGGAGGATGGCCATCTAACTGCTGCCCAAGGGACTGTGTCAGGGCCCACCAGGGCCCATTCCCACAGGGAGACATTGAGTCCACTTGGTTTTCAGTTGGCTTCTTCAGAATCCATCTCCTTAGACCTGGTTCTGGACTGGAGCCCTTCCCCGGAAACACTATTAGAAAAAGAAAGAAAATCCAGACAATCCCCAAAACACGGGCAGAAACAGCTGCCTGGGCAGAGGGAGCAAGAGAGACGGGATCCAGCTCCTCCCACCTGACCTGGCCAGTGTCCCCGACCCTGAGAGGTGCCTCCCTAGCAAGCACAACAGCCACAGCCATTTGCATCATCCCTGGGCCTCACTCAGTCCCCCGTCACCAGGAGGATTGTGTCCCCTGCACCCTCCCACCCCAGCCAGGGAGCCAGCTCTCATCCCGTGTCCCTGAGATCCACAGACGAGAAGGGACACACGCAGGCACTTTATCCAGAGTAGAAACTGCCTCCCAGGCAAGGCCACCATGCCCAGTTGGCCAGGCCAGAGCCTCAGCCAGGCTCAGGAGCTGGGGCCCAAGCTAGCTGTCACTTCCGGGGCCTGGCTGTGGTGACCACGAACCGCCCAGTGGAGCCCAGCCCACTCACCTGGTTCCACTGGTCTAAAAATTATTTATAGTCTGAACTCCACAGAAACCACCATGTGTGCTGTTGCTGGGGCAGCGGGATGTGCAGCAGGCGCCCAGCTTTCAGGGGCCAGCAGAGGTTGTGAGAGGGCAAGTCCCAGCAGGAGCCCTGGGTCACTCTGGCCACCAGAGGCATGGGGATGACAGGCTTGTGGTGCATGTGGGAGCCCTGAGTTCTTGGTATGCCTGACCCCATGGGGAATTGCCATGTAAGTCACGCCCAGGGTGTCCCAGCTGGAGGTCGGAGCTGGGCTTCCCTGTCTCCGCGGGCCCTCGGCTTCAGGCTAAGGCTTCCATACAATTCCACTCGTGAGGGTGGCCAAGAGCTGGGCCAGGCCAGTGGTGCTGGCCATGGTGGGTGCAAACACACCAGACAGAGCCTTGAGGCAGAAAAATGGGGAACAGGGATCCAGGAGGCCTGGGAGGAGCCAGACAGTATCGGCTGTGCGTTTCAAATCGATTCTGCTCTAATTGGCTCAGATGGAGGGCAGCTCCGTAGCCATGGATTCGAGGGACAGTGTATCTGCAAATTTTTGTCTATTTACCAAACACCTACGTGAGCCGGGCTAGGCCGTCTGTGGCCCCAAAGTGCAGCAAGGAGCCCCTTTCCTGCAGAGGCACTGGACAGAGACCAGACTGCACCAGACCCAGGCGGCACAGGCCCTGCGTTCTCTGCCATCCACAGACAGGACGTGACCCACCTCTGCCCCCCAGCCTTGGTATGCACCCAGAAGGTCAGTGCCTGCAGAGGTGCACCCCACTCCAGCTGACTGAGAGCTCCACTCACGTGTTTGTGAGTCCTGTGTAAAATGTGTCTTGGCAATGAACTTGCAGCTAATTCCCAGCTTCGATGCTGCAGTCAGGCCCCTTAGACAAGGGGGTCCTGGGGGCTGGCATAAGCTCCTTGACTTGGGGACTCTCTGTGCTCCAGAGTCACTTTCTGCCACTTCCACCCAGGCCTGTGGTATCGGGATACCCAGTCCTTATGTGGTGGACACCGCATTTAGAAGCCAGAGGAAATCTTGCCTGCTGGTGCCCACACAGCCAGCCAGCAGCCCAGGTGCTGGGGTGGTGGCAAAGGCCGACTCTGTGGGAGCAGGAAACGTGGGTGTTGCCTTGGCTGGCCTGCTGCTGGGGTCTCCCAGGCTGTGATAGGGGCTGGCGGGCCTGTGTCCCCATCTGCAGGCTCGATGGGGAAGAATCTGCTTCCAGGTTTGCCCAGGTCACTAGTGAAATTCACTTCCTGCAGATATGGGGCAGAGGGCCTGGTTTTATTACTGGCTGTCAGCTGGAGGCCACCCTCAGGTCCCTGCAATGTGGCCCATCCAGGCTTCCACAGTGTCATTGTGTACATCAAGGCCAGCAGGAGGGCCCTTCTGGCTCCAGCCACTAAGATGGAGTCCTGCACGATGGTCACGGCCCACTGTTTCTACTGGCTAGGGGCACACCTCACGCTCAGCCCAGGGACGCATGCCACATCCTGTGTTGTGATGAGGCAGATGCCACGGCCACACCTGTGTGACCCTGGGCAAGCCCCCCACTTCTCTAGACTTCGAGGTCCTCTGTGCAACAGAGCAGTGGAGCTCGGTGATGGCTCCTTAGCTTCGGCTTGGGGTTCAAACAACGTGCTCAGCTCTGGTGTCATGGGATCCTGAGGACGTGTCCAGCAGCTGCTGCGAGAGCTGACCAGCTGAGAGCTTGCACCAGTCCCATGAAGCACGAGCACTGTCTGCAAGGGCAGCCGCTGCCCTCACTTATGGACCAGGAGACCTGGTTCAGAGGCCCAGGGACCGGACTGGCTGCCCCCTGGAAACGCAAGGCCAGGATCCCGGCCAGGTGACTCAGACCACACCCTCCCTGCGCTGGGCCATCTCTTCCTGGCAGCTGCCCAGCTCTGCTGGAGTTTGACTTTCCAGCAGGCGGGGCAGCAGGAAGAGATGGCCTCCTTTGACCTTGTGAAGAGCCCTGGACTCTGCCTGGCTGGGCCACCCCTGCCCCACCTTGCTGCTTTCATCAGAGCAGGGTGACTGTCAGCGTGACTTCCTGGGTGGGCCCTGATGACTCCCTGTCTTGATTAGGACAAAGGTCCAACTGCAGCACACAGCTGTCACTACTGGAGTGTCCCTCACACCTGCTAGGACACGTGCTGCGCTGTTCTGGCTTCTTCTAGAACATCACCCTCCCACTCACAGGGACGGGGGCTTGCAGGAGGAAGGTGGCCCAGGCAGCTCACTCTAGAACCACCCCAGGTGTGTGTGGGCAGGGACCCTGAGGAGGGAGCCACAGGGACGCCACCACCACTGGGCTGAGGGATCACTGGAAAATATCATAGCACTGGTTATGGTGTCTGTCCAGGGATGAATGGACACATCGTGGTCCCTGTGTGCAGAGGGATCTGGTGCCGCTCAGTGAGTGGCTGGAGCTTCCGGTGAGGTGCCAGAAGGCCATGCTGGGTGGAGAAAGCAGAATGGACAGGCATCCCTGGCCTAACGAGGAGTCCTGAGGACCCCAGGGGAGCCTTCAGAGCTGAACCAAGGGCTGGCGACCCCACAGACTGCAGAGGACCCCTGCAGAGGACCCCAGCACAGTGGGTGGGAGACAGGTGTGCAGCATGTGCCAGCGTGAAGGGACATGTGGGTGAGTGGCTGTGGGTGTGCAGGAGTGTGTGGTGACAGTGAAGGCGAGCACTCATGTGCGGGCACATGCCCTCAGGGTCCCCAGATACAGGCTGCTGCCAGGTGTCCCCTGGGGTTCCCCCGTCACAGCATCAGAACGCTCTGCCACGGGAGCAGGCCTGGGTGGGTGGAGGTGGTGGGGCTTCCAGCCTCTTTTGCCTGAAGTCATTGCCCCTGAGAGAAGGACAGCCTGGGGCCTGGGTGGTATGATCACCCTGTCCTGAGCACCCTGCGCCCCCCTCTGTCTGTTGAGGAATTCCACCTGGTGCACTACCCTGGATGTCCAGCAGGTGGCGTGGCCTGGGCAGTTTACAGCAGGATGTGGGAGGTCCTGGCCCGACCCCTTGGTGCAGGTGGGGAAGCCGAGGCTGGACTTCTCCTGCCCCTTACACACCAGGACTTCATTCCAGTGCCCACGTTTGGGGCCCTTGCTGTGTGCTGGGGGCTGGGAACCACAGTGAGCCCGTCTGATGGACTCTCCCCCAAGCTTGCTCATCTCGAGGGCGGAGGGACACAGTCCACGGGGAATGCCTGGCCCTGAAACACTGCTGCTCACCCCACACCCAGCACAGTCGGCAGGTGGACCCCCGCTTCTGCCGCCTGAGCCGTCTGCGGCCGTGCACTTACCTCTGTGTGCCCCTCGATCCTCCCGGACCGAAACCCTCTTGAGAGCCCAGCCTCCTCCACCTGAGTGTGTGGGCACAGGTCCTTCCTGGAGGGCAGGGTGTGGGGTGTGGGGGCTGCACACCCTGTCCTCTCAGCCCCACCCTGCTCCAGCCGTGTGGCCCTGGGCAGGTGCTCAGCTCCTCTGGGTCTCTTCTCCTTCACTAAAATTGTCACAGCCATGGGCCTTCTGTGAGGGCCAACCAGGGGTCAAGGCGCTCTGTGAGGGTGCTGGGGTCCCTCCACACAGGGCCTCGACTGGCCTTCCCCTAGTTTTTTTTAGGGTGATATGGGTTAAGTTGCATTCCCCCAAAAGACATTCAGGTCAAACCCCAGTACCCATGTGACCTTGTGAGGAGTAGGGTCTCTGCAGATGGACGGGCGGAGGTGAGCCACACTGCCGCAGGGCAGCCCCGCCCTGACCGGATGGCTGGTGTCCTCACAGGAGGAGCAGATGAGGAGGCCATGTGAAGAAAGCAGAGATCAGAGTGAAGCAGCCACAAGCAAAGGGACATGTGGAGGGACAGCACTGGGAGGCAGAGCCAGAGCCTTCAGAGGGAGCAGGGCACCAGGAGGCCTTGACCTTGGACTTTGGTCTCTAGCACTGTGCAAACGCCCATTTCCGTCCTTTAAGCCTCCCAGCTGCAGTCCTTTGTCACAGTCAGCACCTGAGGGCCCCTGGCTCTGGGCTTGGTTTCCTCGTCTGTGCTGGGGCTGGGGAGACATCCGGGTCCCAGAGTGGCTGTGAGGATGAAGCCAGATACTGCTGTCCAGCGCGTGGCAGACGGCAGGTGCTGCACGTGCCACATCCCAGAAGCCTTGCAGAAGCATACGAGAACCAGCGCTGGAGGGAGAGCCACCCTGGGGCTGACGACCACCAAAGACGCAGCAGCCCGGGATGGGGGGGGAAGGAGCCGAGGCCCTCGGGAGGCAGGCAGCCCCTGCCCCCCACAGTGACCCGGCCACGGGAGCCACGGGAAGGCCTCGCCCTCCATCCCCCTCCCACCATCTGCTCTCCTGCTCAAGCCTCCCCTGGGCAAGCCCACCTGGGAGACCGAGGGCAGAGGGCTCAGTGATGTGGGAGACGGCCGGGCAGCCGGGCACGGGGTGGGCAGAGAGCGAGGAGGCAGGATGCGGGGGGCCACAGTGGAGCCCGGCAGAGCGCACATTGGAAAGATGGCCACCATGCCCAGCCACGTACACGTGCACCTCAGCTCTCAACAGGACATGGTTTGGTGTCCCTGCTCCCCTGATCTCTGTGGGATTGTCAGACCACGAGTGAAACAAATCATCTACCCAAATGTGTGACGTGAACACATATACCCATGACACTCGTGCCCACCACACGTGTGTCCACCACACACGTACCCAACACATGTGCCCACGACACACAGGCCCACCACACGCGTGCCCAGAACACGTGTACCCAGAACACGTATGCCCAACACACACGTGCCCACAACACATATCCACCACACGCGTACCCAGAACATGTATGCCCACCACATGTGTGTCCACCACACGTGCCCACCACACACGTGCCCACCACACACGTGCCCACAACACACGTGCCCACAACACACGTGCCCACAACATATGTACCCAGAACACGTGTACCCAGAACATGTATGCCCAACACACGCGTGCCCACAACACATCCACCACACGTGTACCCAGAACATGTGTGCCCACCACACGCGCGCCCATGACACACGTGCCCACCACACACGTGCCCACCACACGCGCGCCCATGACACACGTGCCCACCACACGCGCGCCCATGACACACGTGCCCGGCACACGCGCGCCCATGACACACGTGCCCACCACACGCGTGCCCGGCACACGTGTGCTGGTGGAGACGTGTGCGGAGCAGGCAGCGTGGCAGGACCCAGAGCTACAGACGGCACCAGCGGCTCACAGTGACCGCCCGGTGACGGCGAGGATGCCTTTTCCCTTTCCTCTCTTTATACTCTCTATTCTATGAATTTTTGGGATGAATATGTATTATTTTCACAATGAGAAAAAAGTTATTTTGCAATGAATTAACAAGGTTGCAAAGCAAAGTGGCCATTGGCTGGGTGAGGACGTCTGGGGGATGGATGCATGGCGTCGGGGAAGAGGCCAGCCTCCCAGGGCTTGAGCAGCCTCCTGGGGGGCAGGAAGGGTGGAGCCGCAGGGGCTCCCCAGGCCTCACACAAAGCTAACCATAATGGGCTCCTGGAGGGCGGGGCTCATGCCAGGGGCTTTCCCCTGTGAGGATCAGGTCGCCCAGACCTAGAGCCCAGCCCTCTCAGTTTACAGGTGGGGAGACCCTACACTGGAGGCAGAGGGGCCTCCAGTGTAGTTAGGGGGTCACTCCCTGCAATGGCACTTAAGACAGTGCTCCCCTCTTATCACAAGAGGCTGAGAGGTCATGTGATATGTGAGACCCCCAGCTGGACACAGCTTTGACCCCGAGTCTGACTCCAGCAGCCATGTGCTGGGAAGCGATGCTCCTGGCCTCTGGTCAGAGATCCCCTCGTGTTTTATAGCACAACTCAGTACAAACGTGAGGACCTCCATCCAGAGTCTTCCTGTTCCCAGATCACTTCGCACTCTGAAAGATACCAGCCGCCGCATCTCCTCAGAATCTTCCGTGGAGTCATAATCTCTGTAGAAATCCTCATATGCCTTCTTTCTTGGTTCAGCCACACCAAACTAGAGAGGAGGCCCCGACGGCATGGCACCACCGGTGGGGGCCCGAAGGCCGGGAATCGAGGTTGTGTCAGAGCGCGGGAAGCATGGCAGTTACCTCCCCCCCAGCCTCCTTCCCGGCCTGTGGAGGAACAATCGCCACGTTCCATTCCCACGGAAAACGGGAGGTAAGCGGCACCAAGAAGGAGCAAGAGCCACAGGTGTGGCCACACCTCCTAGGAGGGGAGCCAGGCTCCGACGGCGTGGGCAGCCTTCCTGGGGGTGTGGCCAGGCCTCCTGGGGGAGGAGCCAGGATCCGGGGGTGTGGCCAGGATCCTGGGGGAGGAGCCATGGCCCTTGGGGTGCGGTCAGGCCTCCTGGGGGAGGAGCCATGCGCGTGGGGTGTGGCCAGGCCTCCTGGGGGTGTGGCCAGGCCTCCTCAGGGCGGGCTTCCTAGGGGAGGAGCTCCTCCACCTCAGGTCAGGGTTAGGTCCTGCGGCAGGAGCAGTGTTGGGGAGGGGATCCCCCGGAGGCGGAGCCAAGCTCAGGCGGGGCAGGCCGGGCAGTTGGAGCAGGAGGCCAGAGGGCAGTCTGCCCGGCCCTCAGGGCGGGTGTTCACAGGGCTGCCTGTCTACCCCTCAGTCTTAACCATGTGGCCAAACAGTGCAGAGCATCTGTCCCACGACTGCAAACAGCTAGGGTCCCAGAGAGGCCCGCTTCAACCCCTCGGGTAGACTCAGGCCACAGCCGAGAGCAGTTGTTAGCCGGAAAGGCCAGGGTGGAGGGCAGCTGCTGCCCTGGGCTGCTCACAGGAGGCTGGGAGCTTTTTTCTGGCCTTTTCCCTGAGCAGGTTGGGAACGGGCACCACAGGTGACAGGCCAGAGTCCGGCGGAGTGCCCTCAGGTGCCGGTTAGGTCTTGGGACCCGTGACATCCTGACGCAGGCCGTCCTGGCCGAGGCAGCAGCCCACACTGGCAATGGTGACCTCAGCCGCCTCCTGTCCTCGTGGCCGCAAGAGGCAGCTCCATTGCCAGGTTGCGAGCTCCTCCAGGCTAGGAGGAGAGCTGCTCACGGGGCGCTGCCGGCTGAGTGGGCAGGCCGCGCTGGGCCACATGGCCCTGCCCCACTGTGAGGAGGCTGGGAGCGTCGCCAGCTGTGCCTTGGCGCTCTGGATAAAACCAGAGCTGGGCAGGGGAGAACAGGGGCGGGGAGCGTCGCAGGCGCCCTGGGCAGTGTTTGAAGTCTGTGCTGGGCAGCCCTGTCGCTCGTCAAATAGAACGCTCGTCCTCCTCGTCCTCCCTCCTCATGGAGCCAGCGGCCTGGCTGGAGACGAGCCTGGGAGCGACCCCGTGCTGCCCCTGCACAGCCGCAGCCTCGCCTGCTGGGAGCCCCCTGGGGGCAGGATGCAGGCACAACTGGCAGGAAGGAGGCTCAAGGTGGCTGGGCTGCCCTGTCCTGGCAGGAGCACCGGGGACGTGCCAGGTGACAGGTGAGATGGCAGATGGTGGCCGAGGGGGGTGCCAGTCGAGAGGAATGAGGTAGCTCCTCGTCAGCCAGTGTTAGTGTGCCGGGGACTCAGGCCCAGCCCAGCTGACCTGGCTCCGGCCCAGGGAGTGGGGTCAGGGGCTGCTGCTGGCCACGTGCAGAGGGCACAACCTCATCTGCACGCAAAGGACCCTTTGATGCCCCTCTGTAAGTGCAAAGCCGACCCCAAACCCGCCTGCACCTCCTGGCCACCTAAGATGTGATGCAAAAGCGGATCCTGGGTTCTGCTGCCTGGAAAGCAGGGATCAGTGGGTCCGCGGGGCCAGCAGCCCGCACGCTCAGACCAGCTCCAGGCGAGCTGGTGCAGGGAGTTCCTGGCTTAGGGTCACGTGCAGGGGCAGCACAGTTCCACACCCTGCAAACACTAGGTTCCCTCTGGTTCCTCTTAGGTGGACAGTCATGACCCCATTCCACACACAGTGAAACTGAAGCCCAGAGACATGGAGTCCCTCAGTCCAGGCTGCACAGCCGTCCAGGAGCCTGCAGTCCTGACAGAGGCCTTGGAACCCTGGGCAGACAATGCCCCACCTGCTTGGTCCCGTCCAATTTGTGACCTGCTTGAAGGTCTAGTGCTGCTGTTCCTCCTGGCAGGTGGGCCAATTGAGGCCCTGGGATGAATGACTACTCCGAATCTCCATCCTTCCAGACAACAGGACCTGAGCAGGCAGGGTTCTTCCTAGACACAGGACCAAAGAGGGGTGTGTGTAGAGAGACAGAAGTTTGCTTTAAGGAATTGGCTCAAGTGGTGATAGAAGCTGGCAGGTCCAAAATCTGCAGAGTGGGCTGGTGGCCAGAGACCTGGGAGAGAGTTAGTGCTCAGCTCAAGTCTGAAGGCTGTCTGCTGGAGGGACCCCTTCCTGAAGCAGGCCTTCAACTGACTGGAGGAGGCCCACCCATGTTACGAAGGACAGTCGGCTTTCCTCAAAGTGTGCCAACTTAAATTTTAATCTTATCCCAAAACACCCTCACAGAAACATCCAGATAGTGTTTGACATGGGCACTGTGACCCCACCAAGTCGACACATGGAATCAAGCCTCATGGTGCCCAGTAAATATTTGTGGGGGCCCAGGCAGGACCCAATTCTGGTAGGACAGAGTCTTCACTGACAGGAACTGGGGTGGACACGAAAGGGCTCCTGCAGGCCAAGGCTAGCACCCCAGACGTCTGCCTTTTGCCGTGGCCTCAGCCCTGGCCTCCTATTGGCCCCCTGCTGGAGGGAGATGAGGCTAGTCCAGGGCCAGCTTGGCCACCTGCCCACTGCTCTCTGCCAGCAGACATGCCCAGGCCGGCAGGATGTACCTCCGGTTCCGGCCAGCCTGGTGGTGGCCTCCCGGGGTGGCTACCAGCTCTGCCTGGCCTCTGAGTGCCCCCCACCTCCTGGGACTTGTGCGGAGCTGGTTCTCAGACGCGGGCCTCCAGGCTGCAGCTTGGCTTCCCTCTCTCCTTACGTAACCTGCCACCTGGGAAAGGGCTGCAGTGCTCAGCGTGCCCATTCAGCTTTGCTGCCAGGCCCGGGCTGCCTCGGCCAGGTGGTGTCCAGCAGGGGCTTGGAGCCCGACTGGCACGTAGAACTGCTAGGCTGGCTCATTCTCCCTGAGCCTCAGTTTCCTCAGCATAAGGTGGGGGAGGCGTTAGGCCTGCTTCCAGGGCCATCCGGAGGCTCCGGTGGCTGGTGCTGACACCACCCGGGGCCTCCCTGTCGTCCACACCAGCATCCCCGTATGGGAGCCTGGCTCCAGCCGTCCTCCTTGCCTGGGCCCGGGCTTCCCTCAGGGGAGCTTTGGGGAAGCACGGTGGGGTCTGCTGGGGTCACCGTACTCTCCAGCTGACACCTACCCCTCTGGTCACCCCAGGCTCCCTGTGGATTGAGGAACCTCAGCCCGAGGGACTCCCACAGGCCCCGGGAGGCGGCCCTGCTGCCACCATGGCCTGCCCTGCCCTCTCCACCTGCACCCGAAGTTCGGCTCCTTGGGGCGTCTGACTCCTCACCTGCACCCTGGGGCAGGACAGTGGCTGCCCACGAGGGTGGCCTGGAGGACACCAGCCCTCTGGAGGGGCCTCCGCCGTATGCTTGCTCGTGTTTTTAATGTAAAACCGACATTTGAATGGCATCTAGTGGCATTCAGCACCACCACAGGGCTGTTGCCACTGTCCTCATTGTTCATACCCAGAGCTCTGCGTGGGCCCGAAGGAAAGGAAGGAAAGGAACCGTCTGTGAGAAGCCGCCCACTGCGCCTCCCACCCGCCCCGCCCTCGTGTCTGCCCTAGGCCTGCCTGTCCTGGACAGGTCGTGCAGGTGGACCTGGGCACCTGGGCGGACGAGTCCCCAGACAGCAAGCGCAGCACCCAGGCCGTGAGACACGAGTGCCCGGAGCCCACAGCCAGAGGGCTCCTGTCCCCTCACATGCACCACACACTGCAAGAGTGCACTTCGTCTCACCCCGGCCCCCAAAGCTTTGTTTCTGAGGTTAATACGGTGCAGGGACACCCCATGTACCCCTGTCTGACTTCCTCAATCTCTGCGGCTGGGAAGGTTCATTGGCGCCATTAGTGCTGTTGAGCTCTTGTATGTTCAGTCCTGCGTAGTACTCTATGGTGTGTATCCACCAAGTCCGTGCTCCCATCCTGATATCAAGGGAGGTGTAGCTTGTCCCCAGGCCAGGGCAACCACTGTTGGCACTGCTGGGAACATCCCAGCATCTGCCCCCAGGGGACACTGCACCTGGGTCTGCAGTGTGCATGTCTGGGGGGCCGTGAGGTCCTGGCTAAGCACGCTCAGCTCATGCGATGTTGCTGGGGCCGCGAGGCCCTGCCATTCAAGACCCTGCGGTGGTGCCTGTGAGTCCCAAGTACTGTGTCTTGGCCTCCATTAACCTTTGCTTTTTAAAAACAGTTTTATTAAAATATAACTCACGTACTGCACAGGTCACCACTTAAAGAATAGAATTCAGGGTGGTTAGTGTATTCACAAGGAACAGCCTTCATCACCGTCACTTTCAGAACATTTCTGCTACTTCAAAAATAAACGCCCTACAGAGTGTGGTGGCCACGCCCATAATCCCAGCACTTAGGGAGGCTGAGGCAGGAGGATTGCGAATTCAAAGGCAGCCTCAGCAACGGCGAGGCACTAGGCAACTCAGTGAGACCCTGTCTCTACATAAAACACAAAATAGGGCTGAGGATGTGGCTCAGTGGTCGAGGGCCCCTGAGTTCAATCCCCAGTACAAAAAAAAAAAAACAAAAAAACAAACTCTGCACCCCCTGGTCACTACCCTCCCCCTTGACAATCACTAATCTTTCTTTCCTTTTTAAATTCTTTAAAATTTTGAGACAGGGCCTCACTAAGTTGCTGAGGATGGCTTTGAACTTGCAACCTTTCTGCCTCAGCCTCCCGAGCTGCTGGGACAACAGGTGTGCAGCACTGTGCCCGGCAATCACTAACCTTCCGGAACTTGCAATCTAGGCCTTTCATATATGCCCCCTCCTCCATGGATGGACATTTGGTTTTTCACCCTCAGCTGCTCTGGACGTGCTGCCTTGAGCAGGTCCCAGGGTGGAATCCTGGGTTGTGGGGTGGCTGGGGCCGAATGAGGAACTGCCAGACAGTTTCCCACACTGCCTGCACCAGTGTCCACCTGCCAGCACCATCTCTGGGCCCGACCAGCATGCCGCCGGCCCAGCTGGGGCTGACCACAGCAGACCTCAGGGTGCCCAGCAGTACTCACTGCAGTGGAGGTTGGGGAGGAGGTGTCTGCCAGTGTCCAGGATGTGCCTGGTGGTCAGGAAGGGCCACCGGAGCTGCCCAAGGTGGCATTTGGTCCTGAGTCCCCACTGGGACTGCTGCCCACAGCCTGAGCTCCCCGGCCCACACTATTATGTCCCTGATGGCAGGGGTTCCCACAGTCAGCGCAAACCCGTGTGGGGACAGATGCGGGTGAATCTCATTTCTAGGGCTGCGCAGAAGCCCGCTGGACCAGCAGCCCCAGGCTCTCCTGCTACCCAGCTCCCACTGGACGGGAAGGAGGCACTCGTCCTCCAGGGACCATTCTAGAAACTTCCCTTTGAATTGGAGAAATGCTCAGAACAAGAGGCCAGCGCTCTGACTCTGACTCTCGTGCAAATCTACCAGCTGTCAGGGGCGGGAAAGTCCGTGGACACAGTCTGTGTCCTACAGGGAGAGCCCAGAGGCAGCCCCAGGCTGTACACTGTGGTCCCTCTTGCCTGGACCCCGAGTTCCTGCTTCTAACAAGGTCTGGGAGTCTGGGGGAACTGTGCTCTCTGAGCATCTGGGGTTGGGTGCTGCCCCTGCTCCTGAATGACTTTGGGGAAGTCGCTCCACATTCTGTCCTCCATTTGCCAACAGCAGAGCATAGCGTCCTCCTACTGATGCCCAGGGCGTGTCCTGCTCTGAGCTCTTAGGAAACGGGACCAGCAGCAGAGTGGCCAGCTCCCTCTGAGCAACAACGCATGGAGCTTGCCGGGCCTTGAGGCTCTCCCAGAGCCATGCAGCCTGGTTCCTGGAGACCAGATGCCCTGGCCAGGGACCACCCGGCATCCATGGAGCCCTCGGGCCTCCCAGTGGTGAGGAGGGAGGAGAGACAGCTGCTGGAGAGGCCCAGAGGCTGCATCTGCCCAGCCTAGCGTCCCTCCAAGCACGGAGGTGGGCCTCTCCTTCCTTTAGTGGCTCAGCTCCAACCCCAACAGGTACGGGCCGAGTGGACGAGTGCCCTCACACCCTCACGCCCTCCTCGGGGGCACGGAACCGTGCAGGGCTCAGGCTGATTCCGTAAATGCCCAGTGCGGGGCAGCTGCCCTAGTCCTGCCTGGAGAGAGCTCTGGACAGGTGGGTGTGGGGACCCTGTGTGCTGTGGGGGATCGGGCGGGGTCTTCCGCCCGGAGGATGTCAGGGAACGGCCCCCTGGCAGAGAAGCCTGGGTCCTGGCTCGCAGGTGGTCAGAGTGCCCCTGGACATTTGGCCTGCGAGCTCTTCTGTGCAGAGGTCCTGATGGCCCGTCCATGGGACCCTGGGGCATCCGGGCTTGCACCCCAGCTCAGTCGAGGAAGGTCTGTCTCGGGGTCCACTGTCGAGGTGGATGCCAGGGGGCTCTCGGGCTGAATGGCAAGGATGACGGTGTCACCTGTGTGTGGTCGGCTCCAGTGGTGGCCCACGTGAGGAGGATTGCCCTTGAAGACCCAAGCTGACGGTGGCTCCTGCCTTCTAGAGGCCTCCGAGGGCTCCTGCAGCTGTCCCAGCAGCCCTCAGCCTGGGCTCCACAGTTAGCTGCCCTCTCCGTCCGGAGGCCAGGAGTCCAGGTGGGGCAGGGCCGCTCCTCCAGTAGGCTCCGGGGAGGATCTGCTCCCAAAGGCTCCTGTGGCTTCCTTTGCTCTGCCCTGCTTTCCCCAGCAAGGTGCCCCAGTGGACCTGCTCTGCCCCTCCCGCGAGGACCCTGTGAGGACACCGGGGTGTGACCTGGCAGCCCACCTCAAGGTCCTTAGCCACATCTGCAGGGCCCCTTGGCCACGTCAGGAGACAGGCACAGCTCCGGGGCCCAGGCTGTGGGCATCTCTGGGGCCACTGCTCAGCCCCACAGGGCTCTGTGCTCAGTGGGAAGAGGCTCTCGGGGAGCTGGAGGTGACCCCCAAGACATTCCAGAAGCTGTGCGGGTGGGGCGGCTGGGCCAGGTCTGCAGAGCCCTTGGCTGGTGCCTGCTCATGCTCATGGTGAGCCCTTCACCCAGCTGGTCAGTGTCCTGTGCCCAGGACCTGACTTGGAGGCGCCGGAGGCTGAACTCCATCTTAAGTGGGAGAGTGGAGAGAGCCGGGAGAGCCTGGGGCTGGCTCCCTCTTCCTGTGGAGGTGCCTCGTCTGAGCCGGCAGCTCGCTTATCAGCAACAGCTGGGCTTGGTCAGCGCGATTCATGCCCAGGGGCACTCAGTGGTCCCAGCCACTCGGGGGTGAGGCAAGAGGATCACTGAGCCCAAGAGGTTGGAGGCCCGTCTGGGAATGTGGTGAGATGGGTCTTCACACATCCGAATGCCCTACGCCTGGTCCGCTTCTCTTCCGTGTGGCGTCCTGTGGCCCCCGTGCAGCCATTCATTACCACGCTTCAGCCGCACTGCAGGCCGCAGAGGGAACCTCGGGCCTTTGGACAGGGCCGTGCAACCCGGGCGCAGGGCAGGAGGATCACTGTGTCCATGGCAGTGGGCAGAGCAGCCAGGGTACGGAGACACACGAGGCAGGGCCTGGGGCCATCCCGGGGGCCTGGGTCTTCTCGGTGGAGACCCTCAGTGGGCTGTTCTGTGGGGACGGCACATACTTCTCAACACCAGACAGTGGCTTCCCTATGGGATCTGTGCCCAGAGGCCTCTCCAGCACTGTCCTAGCTGACGCACTGAGCGTGAAAGTCCTTGCAGGACCTCCAGGCTCTGGCCTCGCCCCTGCCTCCCCTCAGGAGGGACAACATGAGGCTTATGGGCAGCGTGCCTGCAGGCATCCTGCGCACAGCACATTCCCACCAGAAGAGCCTCGGAGATGCAGGCCCCGGAGCCGGGCTTTCCTGAGGAGGAAGCAGGCTCAGAGAGCTTGAGTCGGCCAGGCCCCACGGCAGGGCTGGAGCAGGAGCTTGAAGCCGAGCCTGTCCTGGCCCTGGTGCAGGCTGGCCCTTGGCCTGGCTCTGCTCACGCAGCTGGGTCCACCCGCCACCCTAGTTGCCCGCTCCCCTCCCAGGAGGAAGCCCCCCAGAGCTGGGCCCCCTGGTTCTGTGCGTCCTGGGGTTAACAGCACCTTCCCTCTCCTTCTCATCCGGTCATCCAGTGACTGTTTGTGGAGCACCTACTGTGCTCCAGGCGGTGTGACAGAAGCAGACACGGTGCTGCAGAGGACTGTGGCCACCCTCCTCGGCTCAGCTCCCTCTGCTTGCTCTCAATTCTTTCCTCCTGCCCCAGTGGGCCCTGCCTCGTTAATTACCTCTGCTGCTCTCGGAGCCTGGCTCCTGCCTCCCCAGCCTGAGGGAGCAGGTCCTCGTCCCTTCCTGAGCGACAAGTGCCCTCTTCTACTAGTGTGCAGCCGCTGGGCAGGCCGCACTTGCCAGCTTGGCCATTTCCCCTGGCACGCGGGGAGGGCAGGGACTCCTTTTCACCAAGGAGAAGCCAGCAGCCTTGCCCCAAGCTCCATCCCTGGTCAGCCTCCAGGGGGGACTGAGCCCCAGCAGGGCTGAGCACTCAGCCATCTCCTGTCCCCAGGCCACTGATTCAAGGCGCCCCTGAGAGGCTAGATGAGCCTGGGCTCAGACTACCGCCCTGGGGCAGAACCCAGCTGCCCCAGCCGGGAACAGGAAGTGTCTTGGAGCCTGGCCTGTCCTTTCACGTGTGGGCATGGCTGCTGTGGTTGTGCAAGGGTGGAGCCCGTAGTCTTGACGGAGGCTGCACAGGGGCAATCCCAACACGCACAGAGCTGGCCGGCCCAACTTGTAACTGACACAGAGAACTGCGTGGAGCCCGTTCCTCTCGAACCCGAGTGACCCCACATTCGCCTGCAAACCACTGTGGATCGGTGGCTCTGGATTGTCTCCCACAAGGACCCCAGTCCTGGAAGGCCGGCGTTCAGGTTGCTGAGTTGAAAGCAGAAATCAGACGTCCATGCCAGAATTGTCTGCTGCCCGAGGTGTGTGGCCTCCTCGGGTCAACGATGCCATGTGAGTGTTTAACAGGAGGAGGAAAGCAGCCCTCCGTGGTGTCCCGGCTAGGCTGAGTTCTCACATGCTCAGAAGTGCCAGGAAGAGCAGGTGCCATGGGAAACCGAATGGGGACCTCAGGAGCGGTGCCTGATGCTGGGGACACAGAGGTGGTGGGACTCAAGGGAGGTGGAAGTCACTTTCTGTGCCTGATGTGTGGATCAGGAGGTCGGCCTGCGCCACCACCCTGGCACCGGCCTGAAGCCACGCAGCAGGCTTTCTTTCTCCATAAATCCTGATTGGCAGCTTGGTGGTGGCCTTCTGGGGCAACACAGGGCCTATGCCCCTTCAGGGGTGGGGGGTCCACTGTGACTGCCCCCATCCCACTGGACAGACTGTCACGTGACCGTCCCAACTGTAAGGAAAGCTGGGAAATGGCATCACCCTGTATTCCCAGGAGTAGAAGGAGACAGCTTGGTTAGTTTCTAACACACAAGTTCTCCATTCATCCCATAACGTTAATAATGCATTTCTACTGGATAAGCACCGATAAAAACACAAAAAATAAAACAAAATGCAGATGATCCCTGGAAACATGCATTTCTAACTTAATGGGCCAACTTTTCTAAGCATCTTGCACTTGTATCTCACTGACACCTATACCATTTATATATTCAAGATGGACAAAAAGCACTTTGGGGGATTCTGTTGGGCATCCCCTATATTTGGGTTATATTTAGGCACAACTGCTATTTCTTCGTTTGGGAAGGTGTTTGCATTAAATTAAGTGGAAAAACAAGCTAAAGACTAAGTTCACAGTGGCGAGTCCTGCTGCGGCCTGAGACTCAGTGACTCGGGAGGGGTTCTTGACAGGTGCAGGGTGGGGCCCCCACCTCCGGCTTCAGGACTTACTGTCTCCTGGGAAATTAGAGAGGTAGAAGATGATTTTATCTTTGCATGAAAAAATGTGCACATATACATAGGAAGTGTCAGTAAGGAAACCCCCAAATCCCAGTGGGGATAAGGGCTTGGGAACAGGATGGGGATGACCGGGTAAAACATTGGTGCAGTTGAACATCAAAGTGGAGCCCACGTCACAGGTGGGCAGCTTAGCGAGGGTGTTCTCTTTGTTTCTGCAGCGCTGGGGATGGAGCCCAGGGCTCACCACTGAGCCACACCCTGGAGACCTCCGTGTGATCAGCAGCAGGTTCTGCCAATGAACTTCCCAGTTCACCTCCAGCCCTGACCCCTCCCGCAAGGGCAGCTGCTGTGAATGCTCTTGGTTAGCGGCCCTGTTTTGGTCCTGAGTGCCACGATGGAGCCAGGCCCTGCACCTGCTCGTGGGACGTTCTGCTCCTCTCCTGGCTGTCCCACGGCAGGCTGCTCTAAGACCTGTACCTTCTCCCTGCCTCCTGTGAATATGTTACACCATGAGACAATTTTCTAGAAATCATGGGGGGAAGGCGAGTTGATCCAAGCAGAACTCAAACAGCCCAGCGCAGCACTGTGCCCCGCTCTGGTGCCGAGCTGCGTTGGCTCTGTCTAGCTGGCCCGGGGAGGCCTGTGTGCCAGCACCACAGGGCCTGCTCCCCTCCAGGATGAGCCTGCTGGTCCCTCTGGCTCTCTGCTTTCCACCGGAGCTCCACAGTACTGAGCAAAGCCATGGCTGGAGGTTCCTTGGGAGTGGCCACAGCCCTGGCCAGCGGCGGGGCTCGGGTCAGATGCAAGGGCTGGCCACAGCCACCAGAGCAGCTCACAACACCTGCAGATCTCCTTGCATTTGCACTGAACGGAAATGTCTGCAGGACTCCTGGGTCCCCTGCCCCAGGCCACCAGGAAAGGGGAGGACTGCTGGGCTGAGGGCCTCCAGAGCCACACCTGTCCCCAGAGCTCCTTCAGAAGATGCCCCCGTTTCTCCCTCTCTTGAGTTCTAAGAGCACACGGAGTAGGCAGAGGGGGGATTTGGCTCAGAGGCCGTTTACACTTTCAAATAGATCAGATGGGTCAGTTCAGAGCAGGGGTTCTGAACTCAGGCCATCGGGCTTTGCATGCGGGCCCACCGTTGACCCTCTGTGTGGCTTCAGGAAAGCTACTCTGCCTCTCTGAGCCTCAGCTTCCTCATCTGTAAAATGGGGAAACTGGTAGGAATCCCAGTTGTTGTTGTGAGGACTGAACAGGTAAATAGGAAGCTTCTACAACAATGGCGAGCCCAGAACACGCTCTCAGCACCTGTGTGCAACTGGGAGGCTGTGCACACACGCACCCATGTGTACAGCACACCTGTGCCACACACAGGCGTGTGATGTGTACATGTGCACCACGCACATGCACACGCATGCTCATATGAACACAGATACACGAGTCGGCACGTGGACGCACATACAGACACACAGACACACGCCACGTGTGTACACATGAACCTCACCTGACTCTGCACTGGGGCCCCAGGACAGGGCTGTGTTCACCCAGGCACCCACCCAGCCCTTGCCTTGCCTGAGTTCGAGAGGCCCGCAGTCGGCAGCCTGGCCTTGCCTGGCTCCCCAGCCCAACCCTGACCTGAATCTTCCCGGGGGTGGGGGGCAGATGTGGGGGTGGCAGTGACTGCCACGAGCCGGGTTTCCCTGGGTGATGGGAGAATTCCTGACCCAAGATGGACACAGTATTTGACAACACTGTGCCAAATGCCACAAAAGTGTCCACTTTAAAATGGTGAAAATGGTAAATTTTTTTTTTTTTTTTTGGCACTGGAGATTGAACTCAGGGCACTCAACCACTGAGCCACATCCCCAGCCTTATTTTGTGTTTTATGGAGAGACAGGGTCTCACTGAGCTGCTTAGCACCTCGCCATTGCTGAGGCTGGCTTTGAACTCGCAATCCTCCTGCCTCAGCCTCCCTAAGTGCTGGGATCACGGGCTTGCGCCACTGTGCCGGGCTGGTAAATTTTACATTAAGTGAATTTCACCTAGACACAAAAGCAGGGGTGGGAACAGACTGGAGACAGGGAGGACTGTCACCAGGGGCCCTGGGAAGCCCTGCGATGGATGGGGCTGCCCCCGAGTTCACTTCAGGGGACGGTGGTGATCCAATGCTGCATAACAAACACCCCCAAACTCTGGGGCTGAAAACAGCAATCACTGAGTACCTCACGGTTTTTGTGGGTTAGCTCCTCACAGAGAGGTTCTGGCTCAGTGTCTCTGGGCTGCAGAGGGGCCGTGGGCCGGGCAGGCGGGCAGGCGGCACCCACAGCAGAGGCTCCACCTCCATGCTCTCCCGGGGGTGTTGGCAGGCCTGGATCCTTACCGGCTGTTTGTGGGAGGCTGGGGGAAGCTGCAGCAGGAGCTGGCTCCCTGCAGGGAGTGATCCCAGAGAGAGGGAGCAGAGAGGCAGAGGAGGAAGGAGCAGGCGGGCAAAGCATCCACAATGTGCCGCTGTCTTTGAACCAGCAGAACGGGGACCCCAGCCAGGCATGGCACCTTCATGGGCCCTGATGGGCACAGGGTGCCAGGCTGCCTCTTCCCTGGAGGAGCGGCAGACCTGGAGTCTGGAGGCCTGTCCGGCTTGGGTCCTGCCACTTCCAAGCCTCCCATTCTTTGTCTAAGAACAGTGACTGGAAGCCAGAGCAGGAAAAGCCCGCAGGCTGGAGGGGACAGCACGGCCCACCAGCGGGCTGTTCCCTTGGTGGGAGAGGCCGGTGTGGCCCTGCAGCCCCGGAAGCACCATTGCCCTGCAAGCCTTCCCGAGTGGACAGAGTGAGCGCCTGCACGCCTGACACACCCCCCGCTCTGAGTGGCTCCGCAGGACGGAGCGGCTAGGCATGCATCCAGGAAGGGCCTCCAGTCATTCTGGGTAGAAGTGACTCAGGGAGGGGAGGGAAGGGACTTGGGGAGACATCAGGTCTCTCTGACTTTGATCTCCAAACGCTCAAAGCAGATACGGAAAGATGAGCATGTGTGGATCTGGGTGCTGGTAGGCGCAGTCTGGTCCAGGCCCAGCTGCTCACAACTGAACGTCTCAAGTGTGCTTTGGCAGGAGGACCAGGAGGAAACTCTGGGGGACTGGCACACTCCCCGCATGGCATGTGTGCACATGGGGACACACGGCTGTCACGTGTGTCTCTGAGCATCATGCCAGACATTCAAGGTTCCAGGCTGGCCTGGAACAGGGACAAGGGCTTGTGGATGTGCGACAGAGCCTGACTGTGCTTGGGACGGGGCTGCGGCAACTCCCAGGCCTCGGCCCCTCCCTGTGCTGCAGGACCAGCTGCCCCCACAGGCTGGAAACCTCACAGGGTGCTGCAGGAGACTTAAACCCCATGACTCCTTCCCACACATGGGGAGCCCCACACTGCTCTGCACCCCAGCCACAGTAAGGCCCAGAGCTGGCCTCCTGCCCTTGACCCCAGGGGAGTCCTGCCCTGCTCCCCAGACGCCTCACAGTGAGGGTCAGACCTCCTCCACCTTCTTGTGTGTTGCTGCCATTGCTCCTCACCAGAACCCCGGGGGGTCCCACCGGATTCCTCAAAGTGGCTGCAACGCAGGATGTGGGGCCAGATGTGGGGGTCCTGCCTCCTGACCTGGAAGCCTGGGCAGTCCCTGCCTGTTGACACCATCCTCTGTCTCCTGGGAGACCCTTCGGAAGTGCCAGGCACCCTCAGGAGATGCTCTGCCCTGTGGGATGAAGGGGTCAAGCCTGACCGCTGGGGCACCTGGATGCCACCGGACATGGTGAGCGTCACAGCTGCGAAGTGAACACCTGACTGTGTGGACTCGCCGGCACCGTGTGCGGGCAGCGGGGCAGCTGGAGAAACCGCCCTGCAGGGGTGCGTGAGAACCAGCTTGCACCACGCCAACCTGTCCTCTGGGAGCATGAAACTGCCCAAACGCTGTGACCTCACGTTTCCCGTGGGAACCAAAGCTGCCCTCTCACCCAGGGGGACAGCCACCCCCGGCTCAAGGGCCGGGCAGGCATCTGCAGGCTGGGCTCTTGATTCCCGGCGCAGCGCTGCACAGTCGCTCCCAGCCAGAGGGGGTCTCCCTCCATCCACAGTCTGCAGCCGCCAGGGGAGCCCAGGCCACAGGCCGGCCCTCCAGCCCCTGCACACAGGGCCGCCTGGCCCCAGCACAGAGCCTTCCCTTTGATCCTTTCTGGGGGGGCAGGGATCAGGTTTGCAAGAATTGGCGGCGCAAATAGCCAAGCTGGACCTCAATGACTGAGGTTCAGGTACTGCAGAGAGGGCAGGAGCCAAGCCGGTGGGTGGCATCCAGGAGTGGGACGACCATGGTCTGGCGCCACCCTGACTGCCGTCTGCGCCAGGCTTCCTGAGCCGGGTGCGGGAGGGGCTGTGCGGGCCTGAGAAATGCAGACCAGACCCTGCGGGACCAGAACCTGGACGGAGCAGGAGGCCAGGCGACCTGGGCACAGGAGGGCTGGGCGCAGCTGTGGCGAGCAGAGCCCTCCCTCGGCGGCAGCTGTGCCAAGCGCTCCTGGCCCTTCGCCGTGTGTTCTGGCTACATTGAAGGAAGGACTGGAGACCCCAGGGAGCATGTGGAGTGGTGGCTGGTGCCACGTGGCTGTCCCTGCGGGCACAGCAGGCTTCCCATCCCACCTTCCCAGCTGCCCTCGAGAAGAAGCCGAGGCTCAGGGAAGTGAAGGAGCCCAAGCCGCCCCGGGACGAGGCCGAGTTGAGTCTCACCAGACAGGGAGCTGCTGGTCCCCTTGCCAGCAGCCAGCGTCCCTCGCCTCCCACGTGAATGTGTCAACCGCATTGGGCCAGGCCGGAGGGGCAGTGGCAGCCCAGCGGTGCCTCGCCAACTGAGCAGCACCTTCCCTGGGCTGCAGCTCCCACCTGTGCAGTCCCAGACCCCAGGGGCGCCTGCGGCTCCATGGCGGGGCCCTGGGGCTCCTCTGGCCTGCTGAGGCCGCTGGCTGGCTCTTCCTGCTCCGCTTGCGGCTGGTGTTTCTGTTTCCTTTGGTGGTGGCACCCTGTCTGTGTCCACCTAAGTCGGCTTCCCTGCAGGCAGCCGGGAAGTCCTCATTCCAGAATGTGGTGCTGGGGAACCAACGAGGGGAGTTGGGAGCAGAAAGTGAGGCCCTCCCCCTGCGCTGGGTCACACGGCCGTGGGGACTTGGTGTTCGGTGAGTCCCAGAGCTCCTGACGCACACATCCATGCACAGAAGCAGGACACCTGGGGAGCAGGGTGGCTGGGGCTCGGGCTGGAGCTAGTGGGCTCCTGCCACCTGCCTTCCAGAGCCCTGATGGGAGGCGAGGCTGTGAGCACTAGGAGGCCCAGCCCACGGACGCCTGCTGTGGTTTGGTTATGGACGACACGTGCCCCCACCACCAGCGCCTGGCACCCCCGGGGGCTCTGGGATCCTACATGATTCCTCAGCACCTTCCCTCCACTCTTCACCCAAGCACATGGATCGCATGTCCAGGGTGCAGAGACGCTGAGTTGGGCTGGAAGTGAACTCGGCAGGCGCGTCCTCTGCCCTTCGGCCCCTGGCGGCAGATGCTGACCTGCATCCAGCCAGGGCTGCAGGGTGTGCCTGATGCTGTGATCTGGGCAGTCCCAGGCCACAGAGCACAGGGCAGGAGCACCGTCCTGACTTTGGAGAGGCAGCAGCCAGACAGCCTTCCTGAAGGAACAGGTCGCCAAGCCGAGACCACAGTGTAGAGCATGACGTGGGAAGGCAGAATCCAGCGAGCCAGTGGGTGCAGGAGCTGAAAGCGTGGGGTGGAAAGGGAAGGGCAGAGGGCTCAGCAGATGCCAGGGCGGGCAGGCCCTTGAGATCCAGGGAGCCCTGAGGACCCCGTCCTTGCTGGCACAGGTGTGTGCTGCTGGCCTGCCCTGTATGCGGAATGCAGCTGGGTGAGGCCATCCAGGGCCCGGTCGACTGCTGTGACTTCTGCAGGCATCTCCCCAGCCTCAGAGCCTCGCCACTGTGTCACCGTCCCTACCATGGCCGCAGCACTGCCCACAGCCCTTGCCCAGCCTCTGAATCTCTGTATCTCAGATGAACCTGCAGACTCCCCAGCCTCTCCTGGCCTTTCACCTGCCCAGTGGTCTCCCACGGGATGGATGGGTCGCATGTGCAGTGGTTGGGAAACTGGTGCCAGGAAGCCACTGGCTGCCCATCCTAAGGAGTCCGCTCGCACACATTAGCCTGGACGCAGACGAGGAGGGAAAGAGGCTCTTCAGATGCCTTGGTGTGTTCCACACACCATCTGCAGATCAGGAAGGGTGAGCGGGCCCGTAGCTCTCCCCGCAGCCACAGGCTGTGTCCTCTGGAGCCCAGTTGGTGAGTTTAGCTGGTGTCAAACAAGGTCAGCACGGGTCAGAAACAGCCATGGCTGAGGGGCCCAAAGACACCTGGGGCCGTGCCCTTCCCTTTATGCAATGGGGTCAGATTCAACGAGTGTCTGGGGATGCCGGCCGTTTCTTCGCCTCCTCGTTGTTCAGACAAAATGCAAGGCTGCGTCCTCTGCCCCAGTTGTGGTGCCCGGTGCCGAGGAGGAGGAGGAAGCAGCAGGTCCTAGCTGGCAGCCTCCTACTCCTGCCTCAGTGGGCAGGACCACAGATCGAAGGTTAGCACGTGGCAAAGTGGCAGGTGCTGTGGCTGGCAGGGGAACAAGGTGGTGACGAGGCCAAAGGGTGCTGCCTGGCCTGGGCCCTGGAGAGGTGTGCCCCAGATAAGTCCTGAGAGGGCAGCAGAGCTCTTGGCGAGGTGTGTGCACCTTGCGGTCCAGGAGAGGCGAGAAGGAGTTGGTAGTTTGAGAAGCCACTGGCATCTGTGAATGTGGTTTGTGACCCCAAGTTGCCTATGTGACTGAAGGCTTGGTCCCCAGGTGGGGGACCTTTGAGAGATGGGGCTGGTGGAAAACGCTTGGGTCACTGGGGGCGTGCCCTCGGACTCGGATCTCCTGTTTGGCCATGCAAGCTCCTCCCACATGGGCCTCTGCCATGATGTGACGCAGCTGGTGCTTCCTGCAGAACGGAGCCGGTGTAGGTCCATGCCCTTAGACTCCAGGTTGGTGAGCTAAATAAGCCTTTTCTTTATAAAGGAGCTGCTTCTGGTGTTTTGCTGGGGTGGTGAAAGGCTAACACAGCCACAGACATCTTCGTCCAGCAGAATGGAGAGTGATGTCTGGCATATCCATACAGTGGGACCTCGCACAGCTGAGAGCGAGCCGACCATGAGATGGGTGGCAGCCACAACGCTGGGCAGAAGACTAACCATGAAGTGCAATTCCAGTTACCCAGTGTTCAGAAATAGGAGCTGAACTACGGTGCTGCGGTTGAACAGTCACGGGGGTAAAAACTATTAAAAAACGGTAACCAGGTGCAGTGGCGCACACCTGTATTCCCAGAAGCTCAGGAGGCTGAGGCAGGAGGATCACGAGTTCAAAGCCAGCCTCAACTATGGCAAGGTGCTAAGCAGCTCAGTGAGACCCTGTCTCTAAATAAAACACAAAATAGGGCTGGGGATGAGGCTCAGTGGTCAAGTGCCCCTGAGTTCAATCCCTGGTACCAAAAAACAGACAAACAAAAAAACAGCAATGGTGATTATAAACTCAGAGGAATGGTTCCAACTGGGAGGAAGAGGCTGTGGTAAGGGAGGCACCAGCAGGAGGCACCAGCAAGTGTGGGATGCAGATGGCGCTCAGTTTCCTGACGTGGTGGTCACAACACGAACATTTGCTATATGATGATCCACTAGTTATACAAATGTCATCTTGGCCACGGGCAGCAATGCATCTTTTCTAGAAGGTGACATCCACACACTTGAGACGGAAGAGCATGGTGGCTGCACAAATTGCTCTGAACCTAACTGCTTGTGCATCTCCACCTGGAGCAAGTGATGTGCTCTGTCTAAGCCTCTGCTTCCTCATTTTCAAAATGAGAATAATAATAATACTTGCCTCATAAAGTTGTTTTAGGATTAAATATGATTATGACTATAAATTGCTCAGTACCGCCAGGAACATGAACATAATTCTTTTTTTAAAATATTTTTTTAATTAATTTTTTGTTGTTGTACATGGACAGAATACTTTTATTTATTTATTTTTATGTGATGCTGCTGAAGATCGAACCCAATGCCTCACACATGCTAGGCAAGCGCTTTACCACTGAGCCACCACCCCAGCCCATAAACATCATTCTTTATCATCACCATCATCATCATCGCCATCAGCACCACAATCACCACCACCACCATCATCACCATCACCACCACCACCATCACCACCACCACCACCATCATCACCACCACCACCATCACCACCACCACCA